>JAWZYT010002648.1:175000-218364 GCA_034508575.1 Petrolisthes manimaculis
GTTGTGGTAATAGGCTAGTGGTGAAAAGGGTGATGTGAGGAAAAGAAGAGGGAGTGGAAAGGGAGAGGGATTGGAATAGGGAAGGAAGGGAGTGGAGAGTAAGTATGAGGAGTAGGATGGAAGAGGTAGGGCTGGAAGGAGTGTATGAGGGAGTAGGAGAGTGAGTGGTTGGGGGTAGTGGTGTAACAGTAAGAGAGAGAGAGAGAGAGAGAGAAAGGAAAGGAGCGACAACAAACACACACCATGTGATAACCTAGATAGCACTTCACTACGCACATCCACTACCATTATACTGTACTTCATCCACTACTACTATCCCTAGGTACGACAACAACAACAACAACTATACTACTACCGGTACCACTACTACGTCATTGTCTTTTCTCTGTCACACACACAACATCATTATAGTCAGTTAACTATTTGCTTAAGAAAAAAGAAGGTTGTTTTAATCACTCAGCCAGATGGTGTGTGTGTCTGTGGAGAGAGAGAGAGAGAGAGAGAGAGAGAGAGAGAGAGAGAGAAGGTACACCAGTTTGAGTGTAGGTGTAGTGTGGGCAGAGACATAATAGGGTGTATGTGAAGCTGTGTGTGTGTTTGTTTGTGTGTGTCACAGAGAATAGGTTTGGTGTGTGTGTGTCCTTATTTATAATATAGATTGTTTATGTTGGTATGTATTTGTTTACTGCATGTGTGTATGATATGTGCATGTTCACGTTTTTATGGGAGTCTGCGTGTGTATATAATTGGCTACGGTACACACACTACCTTTAATTACAATATAACTAATCATCGCCTGCAGTGAGTAATTAATACCATATCAGTGTATTAACAATCTACCTTAATTACACACAAGTAATTACAACCACTGAATATATATATATAGATTATAATGATAAATAATTATAATGTATCAATTGTAATAAATAAATTACTCTTACCTTCAGTGTGATAACAAGAGTAAATTAATGCAATATTTTTAATGTATTTGTAAGAGAGGAATATATGTTGAGAGAGAGAGAGCCGTGTGGGTGTGGTGTGGGCGTGGTGAAGGCGTACACCTGTATGCTAATGTGTATGTGTGTGTAGCCTAGCCATGTATGTGTGTGAGAATGTTTATGGCGTGCGTGATTGCAAGTGTGTGTCTGTATCTACATATAATGTGTGTGTGTGTCATGGTGTGTGTGTGTGTGTCATGGTGTGTGTGTGTGTGTGTGTGTGTGTGTGTGAGGGATTTAATTGAAGTAAAGGTAGAGTAGTGAAGGGCAAGGTAGGGTAGGGTAGTATAGAAGGGTAGAGCCTAGGGTATAACAGTATATAGGAAGGTATAGAAAAGTAGGGTAGGGTTGGGTAGTGTAGTGTGGGGGGGGGGAGTGTACCAGGTGCCACTGTCAGTGTCCAAATATGGTCTGCCCATGTCCAGAGGAGGAGGGGAGGGGAGTGGAGACAGCGGTAAGAGAGAGAGAGAGAGAGAGAAGAAAAGTATTGAGTGAAAGAAAACTACTGTAGTCTAATAGTTTTGACAGTGAGAGTGACCGTTACTACTCAAACTAGGATGCTGCTGCTACTACTATTACTACTACTACTACTACGGTACTCTGGAGGGGGTAGTAGTGGTGGTAATAACTGTTTAAACCACGCCCTACGGTACCTACTTTCCCCTCCCCCTTCTCTTCTGGCACCTACACACACATCTCCTTTCTATTTTTCCCCTATCTCTCTCTCTCTCTCTCTCTCTCTCTCTCTCTCTCTCTCTCTCTCTCTCTCTCTCTCTCTCTCTCTCTCTCTCTGGAACATTTAAGTCCTATCTTTGTAAATTGGAGTGCTACTGATTCCTCCAAGCAATTTTAGGAAATAGATTAGATCCTCAGTATCCGAGTCTGTTTCATTGCTCAGTTTGGAGTAATTGATGTGCTACTGATTCCTTCACACCTGCTCCAAAACAAGCTGAACCCCTACCAGTACCGGGAAGCTTATACTGAGGTTCTGGTCTGTTTTCTAGCACAGATTGGAGGAACCAGAATCACTCCAGGAGAAAAGGAAGAGATAAAGGAATAGGGTGAGAAAATAGAAGAGGAATGGGAGGGGTAGAATGGAAGGAAGAGCATTTAAAGTGAAAGGGAAGGGAAGGAGAAAAGGAAAAGATGTTGGGATGGTATAATGGAGGATGTGAAATTAACGAAGGGGTCGGGTACAGGGTATAGGAGAGAAGATGAGGGGATGGGATGGGAAGGGGAAGGGCATCTGGTACGCTTTGAGAGGTCATCAGGTAAGGGGAGGAGGAAGGGAATGGAAATGAGGAGGAGGGAGGGAGGGTGAAAAAGAGGGGGTGGAGTGGGGGAAGGAATGGAATATGAAAGAGGGAAGAAGGAAGGAAAAAAGCAGATGAAAAAGGAAAGGAAAAATTGAATAAGAGAAAAGGGAAATGGGAGTAGATGAGAAAAGAAGATGGAAACAAGAATGAGGTCAAAGGAAGAGAGAATGGGAGGAGAAGCATGGGGATGGGAGAGTGGGGAAGAGAAGGATGTACACACAAGTAGGTTAAAGAGTCTGCACTACGTTATTCAAGTGATGTGTGTGTGTGTGTGTGTGTGTATATGTGTCCCCAGAGTTTTATTTGGTGTGTACGTGCATGTGTGTTTGTGTATATACATATGTTTGTGTACGTCTTTAACCCAAGTGAGTGTGGGTATGTATACCTATATGTGTGTAGGGATCTATAAGGGAGGGATATTTAAAGGGTGAAGGAGGACAGCTAAGGGTAAAGAAAAAGATAAGGGGGAACCATCTGGATTAACTCACCCCCTCACTCATTCTCTCTCTCTCTCTCTCTCTCTCTCTCTCTCTCTCTCTCTCTCTCTCTCTCTCTCTCTCTCTCTCTCTCTCAAATGCACTCATAGGTTATATAGCCTACGTACACAAAAATGCATGGACACATTAACAACCTCACACACACACACTTTCCTCTTACTTCCCTTCCCTCTTCCTCCCTTCCCTTTCAGTTCTCTCTTCTCTTATATATATACCTTCCTTCCCAGTATAGGCTCCCTTCCTTGCCTACTCTTTCCTCCCTCGTATATACTTTTTCTCCTCTTTCTTCCCTCAACTCTCCCTCCTCTTTTCCCGAGGTTTAAAGATAAGTTATCAGCGGGTGCGTCACTCGATAACACAGCCTGTGCAATAAACACAGAGAGAGAGAGAGAGAGAGAGAGAGAGAGAGAGAGAGAGAGAGAGAGAGAGAGTATGTGTGTGTGTGTGAAGTTGGTATGAATAGAAAAGAGTGTTATCAAAACATGTGTGTGTGTACTGTGTGTGTGGTTGGTATGAATGAATATGGGTGTGTTATCAGAATGTGAGTCACCGTTGTATAGTAGTAGCCTATACCCACAGAATAATCACTCATTCACACACTCAACCATTCATCCTTTCATTCATTCATTCACTTTTATTCCTATACATTCTCTTATTTATTCACGCAATCATACACACACTTGCTTTGACTACCTATACACACACATTAATTCATTCACTGTTACTCACGATTTTTCCTTACAGTACTCATTTATTCGAACAATCTCTTAAATGGTTTAGAGAGATATATGTAGGAAAGATTGGGTGGTCGCATTGATTGAGGTAGTACGGTAGTAGTAGTAATAGTGGTGGTGGTGATGGAGACAGTGGTATTTATAGTAATAGTAGTATGGTTGGTAGTGGTACCGTAATATGACACGGTAGTGGTTTTGTGGTTGTTAGCATAGTGATAGTTTATTCATGTAACACACACACACACACACATCTGTACTGCGTAGCCTAGTTTAATTCTCTCACTCTCACTTACATCCTTCTTCCTCACTCCCTCAGCCTACTCCACATCTGCTGCCCCACTCCCCTGCACTCCCCAACTAACTACCTACTTGTTTTACTCCTTCACCCCTCCCTTTCTCTCTCACACCCTTCTTTACTCTTTTATGTTCTTCCTTCATCACCCCTACTTCACACACACACACACACACACACACACACACACACACACACACACACACACACACACACACACACACACCTCCTCTTCTTTCTCCAGATGGTAGAGATGGGAAGGTCGGCAGTTGAAAAGACACTGTTTTCTCTCTCTCTCTCTCTCTCTCTCTCTCTCTCTCAAGGTGTATTTAAAGTTCTTCCGTCACAAGCCGCAGCCGTAGCCAGGTGTGTGTGTGTGTGTCTGGCTAAATCAGTGTGTTTGTATGATTGTTTCCTTCCATGTAGCCTATGTTATGTATGTTATGACTGGGTGGGTACCTTTGTGTAAGAAATTCATATGGTAAGCTGTGTATGTGTCTGCGCTCGTGTGTGTGTGTGTGTGTGTAAGGGGTTGTTTATCCATTGTGGGGTATATTTTGGGAGTGTGTAAACAAACTTACGCGTTAGCCCTGTGTGTGTGTATGCATGTGTGCGTGTGTAAACTTACTCTTAATATCAGAACAGGTGTTGTCATTAATTAAGTGTTGACAGACGGGTGTTGGTATAGATGTATAATGTCTCATATGTGTTGGCAGTAGTTGCTTAAAAAATGACAGTAAGAAATTAATTGTTGGTGAGTGTTGACAGGAATTAGATAAAGTGTTTTCAGAAATTGGTGAAGTTAGCAGCAGTTGTTAAGTGTGTTATAAAGTGACCGGTGTGTACGGTACTATTGATAAAAATGTTGGTAGTGGTGTAGGCTATAGTGTTGGTATAAGGTATTCAATTTATGGTGAGTTTTTGTAAAAAAGAATTAATGATGTATTGGTAAGTTAGCGAGTGTTATAAAAATAGAGTATGTAGTATCTCTCTCTCTCTCTCTCTCTCTCTCTCTCTCTCTCTCTCTCTCTCTCTCTCTCTCTCTTGGTGTCCATCTGAACCAGGTAGGAGCAGCCCGTTTTGGACGTTTGCTAAACGACGCGGTCATCAACCATCGTACAAAAAACGGGACAGCCCAGGCACAACAAAGTCAGGTAACGTAAAACTAACAAACAGAAAAACAAGGGCAAACGTGCAATCACCTAACCGAAATAGCCTAAAGGTTTTTTATGTCAACGCTCGCAGCATCCATAATAAATTCGCAGATCTAGAGGAAATAACACTCACAGAAAATTATGATATAATCGGCATAACAGAATCGTGGCTAAATACCGAAAGCAGAGACTTCCTAGCAGAGTATAAAATTCCCGGTTACACAATATTTGAAAAAGGCCGTACAAATAAAAGGGGGGGTGGAGTACTACTATATATTAAAGACGATCTTAAACCAATTCTATTATCAAAGACGCATATCGATAACGTAGATACATTATATATACTCGTTAGAAATAAATGTGGGATGAAACTTTTGTTTGCTTTATTATACAGACCCCCAGCTCAACCAGTACAAACCGACCGTGATATCTATGAGCAAATTAGCGAGATGAGTAACACACAAGAGGCTGTAATTCTCGGCGATTTTAATTTACCAGTAACAAAGTGGGGAGAACCATTATCAGCTCACTATGGACACGACCTTTATTCTAACCTACAAGAGAGTTCCCTTATCCAATTTGTTAATAGCCCAACCCGTGGAAATAACGTTCTTGATTTAGTATTTGCAACAAAAGAAGACTTGATAGAGAATATCAATGTGGGTGATGAGTTTACCAATAGCGACCACCGCATAATCACTTTCAGTATAAAGTTCAATAAAAGTGAAATAAACCACAGCTACGAAAAAATCCCTGACTTTAGAAAAGCTAACTTTCACCTTCTCAGGGCGATACTAAAAGATACCGATTGGAAATGTCTGCGAGATACTATTGATATTAATTCACAATGGAACTTTTTCACTAATGCGTACACAAAAGCGGTCAGGGATAGCATACCGTTAAAAAATCGACGTTCAGCACAAAACTTAAAGCCCAAGTGGTGGAGTAAAGATATAGCCGACTGTTTACGAGCCAAAAAGAATGCCCATAATAGAGTAAAAATCACAGCCAATAATGACGACCTTGCCAAGTTTACAGACTTACGTAGAAAAGCCAAAAAGTTAATCAAACAGAGTAAAAAGACAATTGAAAAACACGTTGCAAATCAGAGTAAGACAAACCCGAAAGAGTTCTACAGTTATATTCGACAAAAGAAAGTACTTACTTCAACTATCGGTCCAATTCTTGATGAAAATGGGGACTTTACGACAGATGAAGAGCGAATGAGTAGTATCCTAAATACTTTCTTTGCATCAGTCTTTACTATAGAAAACCCGAACGATATACCAGCTGAAACAACAGTCCAAAACGAAAACACCGAAGTATTAAATAATATCAGCATAACAGAAAATGACGTAATCAAATGTATTGATAAATTAAATGTAAATAAGTCACCTGGGCCTGACACGATCTCCCCTCGCGTAATAAAGGAAGCAAAAAGCGAAATAGTAAAACCTCTGACTCTGCTATTTAATTATTCATTACACACTGGAACAATACCTGACGAATGGAAGCTCGCTAACGTAACACCAATATTTAAAAAAGGCAGCAAATCCTTACCTAGTAACTATCGCCCTATCAGCCTAACCTCAGTAGTATGCAAAATGTTAGAGACAATCATACGAGATAAACTTACAAATCATTTAGAGGAAAACAACTTACTCAGAGACACTCAACACGGTTTCCGCAATAAACGCTCTTGCCTAACGAATCTATTAGACTTTTTAAACGACATTTTTAACGAATATGATAAGAGTAAAGCAGTAGACATAATTTATCTAGATTTCCAAAAAGCCTTTGACAAAGTTCCCCATAAACGTTTAATAAGTAAATTAAAATCTCACAGAATCCAAGGCGACACCGTAAGATGGATAGAAAACTGGCTAAGAAACCGTAAACAACGTGTGGTAATAAATGGAAAATCATCTAATTGGACTGGCGTTACGAGCGGGGTGCCACAAGGGTCAGTTTTAGGGCCAATCCTATTCCTAGTTTACATAAACGATATAGATGAAGGTCTCTCATGCATAATATCGAAGTTTGCCGATGACACTAAAATTGCTAATACAGTACTCACTAACGCACAAACTAAAGAAATGCAAGATAACCTCGATAAATTGTCGAATTGGGCGAAAACTTGGCAAATGTCCTTCAATGCAGATAAATGTAAAGTACTCCATATCGGACATCGTAACGTAACTGCAAACTACTCGTTAAATGGTAATCAAATTAAAAGCGTGGATCAAGAGACAGACTTAGGGGTCACAATATCAAGTAACCTAAAACCCAGTCAGCAATGTACGGAAGTAATTAAGAAAGCAAACAAAACTATCGGCTTTATTGGCAGAGCATTCGAGTATAAGTCCAAAGACACAATCCTCACTTTGTATAATTCCTTGGTCCGTCCCCTTATGGAATATTGTGTCCAAGCCTGGTGCCCGTACTACCAGAAAGATATAGTAAAATTGGAACGAGTCCAACGTAGAGTTACTAAAATGATACCAAGTCTACGAAACAAAACGTATGAAGAGCGGCTAAATGAACTGAATCTATTCCCACTAGCACAACGTAGATTGAGAGGCGACTTAATCCAGGTATTCAAAATAATCAAAGGCATAGACAATATGGACTGCAACAAATATTTCAATATCGATCAATCAAACTACACGAGAGGTAATGGCTGTAAAATCATAGGTAAATCTTTTAATTCACACGAATCCAAGAATTTCTTTTTTAACCGAGTCGTCAACTTATGGAATGGGCTTCCCCGTAACGTAATAGAATGTAACACAGTAGACAGCTTCAAACGTCGCCTTGATAAACACCTTGCATCTAATCCCCGACTTTCGATGTTTACTAATGAATAATTTTTTGCCCATTACAGCCAAATTTCAACTACTTTCTATCTTTCCTATAAAATTCCTTGTGGAGTTTTCTCTACCAACTCCACAAGGTTCTGACTCCTGACTTTATTTCCAGTACGGCTCAGGCCGGAGGGATTGGAGGGTGGGGAGAGAGCCTTCTACTTTGCTATCCTTACCTACGACTATCACTGGGGAGAAATTCATTCTCTACCAGTAACCTTCTAATCAGATCACCCCGTGTGGACCGTAAGGTCTGTTGTGGTCTGTGATTCTATGTATGTAACTCTATGTATGTAACTCTTTCATCCCAATCCTGAATGACAAGCCTGACAGTGTTAATTACGGCTTGGCAACTCTTTCCTGAGGGAGTGTTGACATAAAGATTGCCAGTGAGTAATTTTAGGCTTTGTTATAAGTGGGGGTGGTGTCATTGATAGAGGCTATATGTGTGTTTGTGTGTGTCTAAGGATTTTGCGTGCAATATAAGTATTGTGTGTGTGTGTGTGTGTGTGTGTGTAAAAGAGGATATGAGTCGTAAGCTTATGATGTTGGCACACAGGTGTTGGCACAGGAGGGTATGTAGGTGTGATTCTCTCACTCTCACACACACCATTTGTATGTGTGTGTGTGTGTTAACAGGAAACAGTAAATCAGAGTGAGTTACTGAAACAACCACTACGACCACAAATTCACCTCCACTGCCACTACCACCACTACTTCTACTACCACCACTACTTCTAACACCACAACTACTACCATCACTACCACTACCATCACTACCACTACGATCACTACCACCACCACCACCACCAAAACAAATCACTGACTTTAACTTCCCACCAACGCAACCACTATCACTTCAAAAGCCATCACCATTACACCACTCCAAGAGAGAGAGAGAGAGAGAGAGAGAGAGAGAGAGAGAGAGAGAGAGACTGTGTTGGCAAGGAATGAAATGGTTTACTGTCTGGCTTTTGTTTTTACTCTGTCTCTCTGTCTGGTTGGTGCCCTGTGTGTGTGTGTGTGTGTGTGTGTGTACGTACCTACGTAGGCCCATACATTTCATGACCCTCTACATTAATTAATTAATTAAAAAACTGGGTGTGGTTATATTTAGCCTATGTATGATCTCTGTATTTATACTGTACCGGTATGTATATACAAAGGTGTGTAAATATTTATGGATTATATCTGTAGCAGAAAGTAAGTGTGTTTGTATATATGCATAGTATGCATGAGAGAGAGAGGAGATACAAAGTCATATGATTATAATCTGGGTGAGGGTGTGTGTGTGTGTGATTATAATATAACATAGATATTTATGTGCATATGAATGTCTGTAAGAAAAATTCCGATGAGTCTGTATGTATGTGTGTACTAGGGTCCTCATATATGTGAGTATTTTCATGCAGGTGTGTGTGTTGAAGTAAAAAAATAAGACCAAAAAAGGTCACGCTTGCTTTTATTTCCGGTGTTGTCACGTTATTTCCGGTGGTGGTGGTGGTGGTCCTGGTGGAAGAGGTATAGATAGTAATGGTAGTAGCATTGACAATAATAATGGTGGTAGTGATCTGTCTATCTATAACTATATATATTTGTGTGTATGAGAGGGAGGGAGATATCGATAAATAGAATGGTAGCAAAACAATGTGTGTAAGGTAAAATTGATTTGATATAAAGGGAATAAATATATGTAAGTAGTGATAAACGATGAGAGAGAGAGAGAGAGAGAGAGAGAGAGAGAGAGAGAGAGAGAGAGAGAGAGAGAGAGAGAGAGACCGACTGACTGCAGACTATGATAGGGGCACAATAGAGGCCAATATAACTCAATACTGTGGCTTCCTTTATATCCTCTTGTCTCTATCCTTACTCGCACGCACACACACACACACACACACACACACACACACACACACACACACACACACATATATATATATAGATAGAGAGAGAGAGAGAGAGAGAGAGAGAGAGAGAGAGAGAGAGCAGGTGGGGAGGAGGTAAGAGGTAAAAAAATATAAAAAGAGAAAATAAGTTAAGTATTAAACATTTGTAGTGTAGTACCGTATATAATATTGTAGTGAAGTAAAAGGCTTTAGTGTGTAGTGTGATGTAAGCTTAATGTGTGTAGTGTGGAGTAGTGTATAGTGTGATGGTGAACGTGGTACAGGTGTGTGTGTGTAAGAGTGTAGAGCGAGCCATGTGTGGTATTGTGGTAGTGGGAAGCTGTGTGTATGTGTGTGTGTCGGAGAGAGAAGAGGAGGAGGATATATTATGATGAAGAGGAAAGGGAGGGAGCGTGAGGTAAAGAATGTAGGAAAAGAGAAGAGATAATTGTTTGTGTATTGGAGAGGGAAGAGGAAAAGAATTTATGATGAAAGAGTAAAGAGAGGGAGCGTGAGGTACGGAATGTAGGAAAAAGAGTAGATAATGTGTGTGTGTGTGTGTGTAGGCGTGGACTGTGTAGGCTGACCCTCTTGTCGTAAGGACACACACACACTATTGGGGGTCAGTCTAATGTTGAGGGCCACTGATTCAACCAAATTATGTCAAGAAACGGACAAGGCTATAGTACTTCGGTAGCCTAGCCTATATGGAATCTGTTTTGTAGCCCTTCACTATCAATTTTTTGTCACTTGCAGCAAAGATTGCAAGTTGTATATTACATTTTGCCACCCAGCCTCTCTCTCTCAGAGTGTTCGGGGAACTATGCAGCAGACTGTACATATTTGTGTGTTTGACTGCATAAACATGAATCTTGTCTCGGCATTAGTCACTAAGAATACAAACCACAGATCATCATGCTCGTATAATGTGTCGCTGGAGAGGCTATAGCCTAGCCTAGTCTGGTTTAAAGAGCGTGTGGGCGTGGGCGTAGAATATATTCATCGTGGGCGTAGGTAGGGTAGGCGTAGGTTAATGCTCTCAGACTAAAATTTATTAGCGGTATACTAATATGCAGTACAGTATAAGCCTATACCGTACTATATAATATTATTTTGAAAGTGTTTTGAGTTGTTCAAATAAGCCTATACCGTACAATATAATATTATTTTGAAAGTGTTTTGAGTTGTTCAACTATTTGGTAGCACAGTTGTAACTGTTTGTCAGCACAGTCTTATGCTGTGGCATGTGGGTGAATTTCAAGGCTACAGATTCCTCCAAACTATGTCTGGAAGCAGAGTAGTGTCACGGTAGGCTATATGAATTAAGGTGTTTTGTGGCTCAATTTGGAGGAAGCTGTAGCCTACAATATGATTTGCATTCACCACTTTCTCTTGCCACTAAATCTGTTTTGTGGCACAGTTTAGAGGACTAACTTATTCCTTTGCTAGAATATGGGTGACAAATAGTGTCGCAAAGTAGAAACCATTGAAAACCATGTAGGCCGAGCCTAATAAGGGGTTTATGGTTGATAGCTCACTCAAAACTTACACCTTTTTCAATGTTTTTCACTGTTACTGCTAATGGGGGAAACTTTCTGAATAAATATATATATATATGGTTGTGGAATAGAGTATCCAGCACCCCTAATGATAGGTGTAGATGGTAGAGCAATGCATTGGTGGACGAGGCAATGCCAATGACAAGGCCTATAAAAATGAGCAACACTATTAAGTGGTGTATAGTGGGTGGGATTTATGAGTACTGAACAGGGACTTATACCATTTTTGGTACACATACACTCAGCATTTTTGCAAAAATCTAGTACAATTCATAAAAATTAACACTGATAATATAAAGGAAAATACAACAATTATAATATATTTGTACAATCTTCCTCCAACCTACAGGTAGTTCTCCTACTTTGCGTATTTCATAGGTGAACTCGACTCACTCTCTGACCTGTGTTGCATCTCGTCTCTTTAATCGTTTTGAAATTCATTGAGGTCACATGTTCTCTCTCTCTCTCTCTCTCTCTCTCTCTCTCTCTCTCTCTCTCTCTCTCTCTCTCTCTCTCTCTCTCTCTCTCTCTCTCTCTCTCTCTCTCTCTCACACACACACACACACACACACACACACACACACACACACACACTTCTTACACAGGAAGAAGTGATATATATGACAAATATTAAGTGTGAAATCCATTACTGTAATGGCATTTCATACTTTTTTTTCCCAGATGCAGTAATTAACTTAACAGATTACATATGACAACAAAATACCATACTGTAAAATATAACTAAAAATAAATGTATGAAATTTAATAATACTAAGAAATATTTTTACTTTTTTCATTGCAGACATTGCGATTGACTGGTCAGATCACGCACTATGGTGGCCGAAAAAGAACATGTGGCTGACCCATACCCGGTCTACCCTGGACCAGTACGGTGTGGGTGCCGCTGCTCAGCTACACTTCACACCCATGCACAAGACACTCAGGGTACAGATGCCTGACCTACGCTATCTGGACTTCAGGGTAGACTTCTCCACGAAAACCTTCAACTCAGTCGTCTCTCTCTGCAAGGAAATGGGTAGGCCTATGCTAGTGTTGGATTTTGTTGTTATTAAAACTTCTGTGTACATTTCTCCAAGAATGCTTGCAATTCGGTAGTTTCACTCTGCAAGGAAATGGGGATACTCCATTTTAATTAGCTCTGTATGTACCAATACTGTAATTATTTATTAAATTCAAAGTAAAATCCAAGGAGATTCTGATTCCATCTCCTCTCTTTGCAAAGAAATTGGTACACTCGTGTTTGATTAATCCCTTATGGAAAATACAGTGCCAGGATTTAGTATAAGTTGGTGACACATCTTTAATGCTGGTAATCTGTATATTTAAGTTGGAGTTCATGAAAATGTCATTGCAGACATTTTATTTTGCAAGAAAATAAGTCTACATCCTCCTCCTTTTGCATACTACAGTACTGATTTATCTTTTTTATAATACTGTACAGTAAATCCAGCATTCCCAGGGGTTTATCAAAATGTTCTATTGAACCTTGTTGACACAGGGTTTATGATGATTCACATGGTATTATTGGGACAAAAATGTTGTATCCATTTACCACAATATGAGAAAATGGTACAGTATGTGTGGTGATGTCTGTAGAATGAAATGCATATATCCTACTTTATCACATACATCCCACCTCATCCATACCTTATTGAATTTTTGTCTTAAGTCAGCATGGAAAGATCCTGCCCTATAGTAGATTGTTATGGATCATACTTTCTTCATTATAATTTATATAGAGATTATTTAGTATGGTATCAATCCTTTTACAGGCATCAGGTACCCAGAGGAGCTGTCCTTCTGTAAACCCCTGAGTTCTGATGACTTGAAGCAGAACTACACAGAAAAGCAGATGAAGAAGAAGTCCAGCGCGGCCACAGTAAAGAATGGTACACCGGCCGACACCAACTCCTTCATTGCCAACCGTAGCCACAACTCCACTAATGGGTCACTGGATCGGTCACACCATAACCCACACTCACCAGGAAGGACTCCAATTAGTTCACCGGTACGTTGGGGGTAGGCTATAGGACAAATATTATAATATTTGAATAAAACACACACGCACACATTCTCTATGGCAGAACTCCTAATAGCTTACCAGGTAGATGTGTATGTGTTGACAGAAATTTATTTATTAATAGAAAGTAAATGATTATGTGTACTGTCCAGTACACTTATGTATACTGGTATATACATCTGTACTACACTCTTGTGTATTATAACAGTACCCTACACACCCATACATAAATACTATAGTACAGTATATTAATTTTCTATATTTATTCACTAAAGTGTACTGTAATTTTGTACTACCTAATGAGAAGGCTATATATAATAATGACAATAATAATTATAATGGTGATAACAGAAGTATTGTACAGAATTCAATCCTATTCCCCATTAAAATATAATTGTCATATTTATTTCAGCTTTCAGGAACAGTAGTAAGTTACCTCTCTTATGTTGCATCTCCCTACCAGTGTTGTTTATCATGTTGTACCTCTCCACAGTCGTGAATATTCCTGATTTGTGAAGAATATAAAGACAGAAATATCTTGTGTGTTTTTTGTGAGCTCTGCAATGAAGCCAGTTTCTCTAAAATGTGCCATGAAACAGACTTACATAATATACAAGGAGAGGATCTGTTTAGTTGGATAGCTTGTAGGACTCGGTAATACTTCCAAACTGAAGCAGATAACCTAGTCATACAGTATATTGATTTGTTTCTTGGCATAGATTGGAAGACTGTAACCCTCCAAACTACAGTATGCTACAAAACAGATACCTTGTATAGCTGAGATACTAGTCTGCTTCCTGGCACAGCTTGGAGGAATCCGTTGCCCTTAAATTCACCCTCAAAAAATTGTATACTAAAGGATGACAGGAATATATATATACAGTATATATACAGTTCTGTATTGATTGTAAATCTAGTGGAAATTATATTGCTACACCCACTTGACAATGTACATGCATTCACCCAACCCGCCCACTCCCACCCAATGATGGTAGTTACTTGTTTTTGTTGCTCACATTTCAGTGGTACCAACACCCTGGCAATGCTGAATTTAGTGAGGTACCGTAAAATAACACATTGGTAACACTGCACCTGAATTTTTCTGAAGATTGTTATGAGTTATTTTATTCTTATTTTTGTATTATTATTTTTTTGTCTTGTCCAGTTTTATAGGGCATGATTTATGAGTGAATTGGAGGGCTGCTGCCAGGAAATAGATCACCTCAGTATATGAATAGGGGGTCTGTTTCCTGACATGGTTTGAACAAATCAGAACCCTTCCAACTCACCCACAACAGATAGACCCCCTATAATAATAATCCATCTTGGAAAGTGACCATGAAATAGAGAGGATTGCATGAGTGTTACCCTATACCCTGAATGAGAAGTAAATAATCCATACTATTTATCCAATTTTACCATATTTATATTGATTTACACTACTGTATAACCATTTTTTGACATATTCTCCATTTTTTTAAATCAAATAATTACCTATTCCATCCATGTATACCATGAATTTGAAGTACTATACAGTAAATAATCCATACTATTTATCCAATTTTACCATATTTTTATTGATTTACACTATATCCATTTTTTACCTATTCCTCCATTTTTTTTTATCAAATAATTACCAATTTCCATCCATGTATATCCATATCCTAACCATTTACCCCTGGAGAGAATTATTTTTACTGTATTAATAATTTTCCTGATATTGATAATTGAGTATGTTCGTGCTTCATTTTATCTATTCCCTGATTTTTCTGTTTTTCTTCTGTGAGTCAAGAAGAAACTGATAATTTCTTTACCTGTGTGCTGCATCTGTGTGTCCCTATGGTGCCTTTTCTTCTCCCTCATTTTGTGTGTTTTTGTTGCACTTCAGTGAATCTGTGTGTATGAATGTGCATCTCTTTGATTTCTACTCTGTGTGTTAGATAACTGTGTGTGGTTATTATGTGTGCTTGAAACTCCATTTTATTTTTCTCGTTTTGTATGTTAATGTGCACAGTACTTTCTAAAAATCTGTATGATAAACTGCAGTGTGTTATGTTGCGTGCCAGAGACAATATCTTTTTCTCATTGTTTGTGTTTAAATACATCTTGGTGTATTTTCTTGGATCTGTGTCTCATTCTTCATTATTTATCTCTTGACCGAATTATACAGTATGTTAATGTGTTGAACAATTGTATTGAATTACATACCTCTTTGCATGATTCTGTGTGTGTGGACTGGTTGACTCTGTATTAGGTTTTCAATTCTATGTACTTTCAACTGCATCCTCCCATTTGTAGTTCTATACTTGTTTGAATATGTGTGTCTGCTTTTTATCTTCCCTGTGTGTATTGTATATGTCTGTTTAAATATGTGTGTCTTCATATGCATTTTTATCTATTACATGTGGGTATATCTAGTTTAAATCTATGTTTTCATCTTATATACTTCTAAATACAGTATGTGTGTTTTATCTCCCTTTGAGCAATTATATCCCTGTTTATGCATACTGTATGGATATCTTTTTCACACACACACACACACACAGACAAACAATCCATTCACACTTACTCATAACCCCCTTCATACATTCTAGGGCGGCACATGGCGACACACCACCAACAATGGAAGCCTCAACAACACCCTAGACAGTGTGGACGGCAGTGGTGGTGCTGCTGACCTCTCCACCACACTGGCCACCTCACCACTCCACCCATCAGAGGAGGCCAGGGCTAAATTGAAGAGGCCCAAGTCATTGCTGGAAAAGGCTCGCATGAATGTGGCGTGAGTTGCTTCATGTTTATTTGTTTAATTTTCTATTTATTTATCTATTATGTGGCATGAGTTGGCTCTTGTTTATCTCTATTCAGTTATTTATCTTTTATATATAAGTGGCACGAGTTGGTTAAGGTTAATAATTTTATTTATCTACAATTATGTTTTTTCTCTGTCTATGTGTGTATATATATCTGTAATTTTGTATCCTACTTTTTGTACCCAATAGCTCTTTGTTATATCCTCAGTTGGCTTGATTCTTCACTATCCATCATGGAGCAAGGTGTGCGAGAGTTTGACACCCTCCTACTCCGCTTCAAGTTCTTCTCCTTCTACGATCTCAATCCAAAGTACGATGGAGCCCGCATCAATCTCATATATGAACAGGCAAAGTGGGCCATCTTGAATGAGGAAATTGACTGCACCGAGGAGGAGATGTTGATGTTTGCAGCACTACAGGTATAGTTGGTTGTTTGGTTGATCCAATGGTTGGGTGACTCATTGACTGGTTTTTGGTTGAATGGGTGAATGGTTGTTTAGTTTGAATATTGATTGATCAAATGGAGTAAAACATCCTGGGAGCATGCAGTTGCCAGTCCAAGATTTCCAGTGCTCATTTATTGATTATTAGGTTTTCCTTCATTTAAATGGTGGCTGTATTATAGTGGCTAACACCCTGATCTTGATCATGGTATTGTATAATTAGTTGAGTCAAGAGCGTCTTACCTATGAACATATATGCCATAAATCACAAATAATGACAGCCTAATAACCGCCTCATTCTTCCATGTCCCAGCTTCAAGTGAACCTGCAAATCAACCAGCCACAGCCAGACACCAGCGCTGGGACAGAGGATGACATAGACCGTGCCCTAAGTGAGCTACAGATGTCTTTGGAAGGGTCACATGTCTCTTCTTCACCTGCTGACATCATGCACATACCAGAACTGGCTGACTATCTCAAGTTTATGAAGTGAGTGGACTGTGTTTTATTTTATGTATATTCTGATTTATTCATGTTTTGCTTGTGATTATCTGCATTCATCTTTGGGGATCTATATAGTAATTGGAAGATATAGATAATTGAAGTACTGGTGGTAGTAGTAGTAGTAGTAGTAGCAGTACCCGAAGCAAGTACTGGTAATATGGTGTATCGCAGTACTGTATTATTAATATTATTATTGTACATCCAGGCCCCGTCGTTTTACCCTAAAGGGACTAAAACAGTACTACTTCACCTACAAAGACCTTACACTGCGTTACTACAAGAGTCAGGAGGCTGCATCAGACGACCCCATAGAAATCATCAACCTCAGGGGCTGTGAGGTCACACCAGACGTCAACCTCAGTCAACAGCGCTACGGCATCAAGCTGGAGGTTCCAGCTACTGATGGCATGACTGATTACATTCTACGGTGCTCATCAGTGAGTCAGTGTAAACTTCAGATTTTCTGTTGGTGATAAATAGATAATTTGATACATAGATAATTAGAGAGGCATGAAGAAGGTAGATATAGAGTTACCATATATAAATTGATTATTTGATAGAAATAGAAGTATGTAGATAGATGTATGGCAAAATGAAGATGCTGTCATTTTATAGACAGATATAGGTAAACATGTAGACACATGGAAAGATTGTCAAATAAATAGATATAATAGTTAGATAGATAGGTGAATAGTTATGGCATCAAGCTAGAAGTTTTGGGATGTCAAGATTATGTTCTATGATGCTCCTATACAGTATTAGTCGGTTCGTCGAAAATATGTTAGTGCTTTTGTATGCAAGTATTGAATCTGGTTTGTAATAAAGTTATTTACCACAGTATAAATAAACCATCCAAAGACATTGAATACAAGATAAAGTAATAGGTAAATAATAATCAATAAAAATTAAGTACTGTACGTACATGATAAGCAATGAATAAATTCCCTACAGGAGGACCAGTATGCACGTTGGATGGCCGCCATGCGTCTCGCCTCCAAGGGCCGCTCACTGGCTGACTCCTCGTACGACAGTGAAGTGAAGTCCATTTTGGCCTTCCTGTCCATGCAACACCCAGCTCCGGCCCCCGTCCTAAACCCAGAGAGTCTGGACATACAGCCAGAGCATTACCTGTCACCACGCTACACCAGACGTATTAGGGGCAAGGTATGGTATTGAGGGGTTGGATAAAGTATAGGGGTTGTTATTGTACTGTTGATTTGAGATTGTATTTTTGTTGGTATATAAGGTCTGTAAAGGGGGAAAACAAAAGTCTGCTTGGCCAGAAAGACCGTCTACCACTTAGAAGAAAGAGACAGAGAAGGGACAGGTAAATAATGGAAATGGATTGGCTCGGGTCCGAAGGGAAGATGTGAATTTTGTGTTTTTGTGTTGTATTAGGTATGGTGTGGTTTTGTGTTGTGCTGTGTTAGGTGTGTTTATTGTTTGGTGATTACAGTAGTTCTGTCGTTTTGTTTTCTTGTCCATACATGCTCTCACGCTTGTGTGTGTGTAATTAAAAGTGCTGATTTTCATGATGTGTTGTGGTTATGTAATTAATAGTCATTGTTTATATATTTTATTGACAGTGTTTCTATTATAGTTGTTGAGATATTGTCAATACTATTATGGTATTGCGTTGTTTGGTGATTGCTGCTGTAAGTTTTGTGTCTTTATTATTATTAGTATGGTGGTGGTGGTTGTCACTATTATCATATCTCATAAATGAGAATCTTATAAAAGGGTACTGTATACAGTCGACAAAAAAAGTTTTGTTACCACCCCTACATTACGGTAATTTTAACATCGGTAAGCAGGGTAGGGTTGGTACCCCGCTGACTAGGTGTCATCCGAGCCGATAATACTTGGGCCACGCAGTGACAATTTTTTTATATCAAAAGTTTAGCTGCTTTTAAATTAAATTTTGAGTGTTCAAGAACTCTTACTATTTAACTATTCATTAATAAACATCAAGAAATACATTTGAGTATTTTAGAACAAGAATAACCTTGAAATACCCAGCAAAAACAGCACTGGGTGAAACAACGTCATCTCTACTTGCTTGTCCATGAGGCACTGAGAGACACAGAGGCTGACAGAGGTATATAAGACACTAACATCTCATCAGGTGTACAGTACCAACATTACATCACGCTGTTAAAAGGATGGTAACGAAACTTTTTTTGCCGACGGTACATTAATACAGGTATCATCATTACAATAGATATATGTTATACTGTATATGTAATTTCTTTCTGTTTGAACTAACTTCTAAAGAATCTATTAACATCATCATCATTATTCTTATCCATAACCCTTTTTTGAAAGGATAGGAAAATTGATAATCCAGTGTACTGTATGAAATAGAATCAAAGTACTGTACATAGTTAGATTTTGTGGGTGAACTGTAGGGCTATTGATCACTTCAAACAATGCCAGGATACATGCTTTCCAAATATACATGTAGAGGATGTGTTGTGTAGCACAGTTGGAGGAATTGATAAGCTCTCCAAGTTATCCACAATTAACTTGAATCATATTTATTGATATTAATGTCATTGTATTTCTTTCTTTCCTTCCTCCCTCATTTACCTTTCTTTCTCCTCTATTTTTCTCCTCAATTTTTTTTTTCTTCCTTCCTTTCCTTTACTGTCCTTTCCTTCCTTCCTTCCTTCCCATGATAGCCAGGATCTACATGCATTCCTGGACCATCACCGGTAACTAACATAAATTTATCTTCAACTAGAGTATCTATTATCTGCACTTCATTTATCCCTGTGTTATCCATAGCTAGTTTAAGTATTACAGTACTGTATGTGTATTCCGTTTATCAATACGTAGTGTATCCCTACCTAAGTAATTTTATCTGCACTTTATCCATTTTCAATACTTTAGATTATTCATAGTGCTCTGTTTATTTTTTATTCATTCCAAGTTATCTACACCCGATATCTGCACTTCTTTCTCCATACCAGATTGTTTGTACTGCACTGTACTGTAGTAATTCGCTGTATAGTTATTGTTCATCCACAATATCCGTTATCTGAGCATAGTTTCTCCACACATATTTATCATTGACTGTGCTGGATCTATCTCCATGTTATTCTGAAGCTGCAATATTATAGCTTATCCACACTTCATAATTTTTCTATCTCTAGTTTCTTATCCACACATATTTTGCACTCCCTTGGGATATTCATACTTTCTTAAGGTAACTGCATTGTATATATACTTCTATTCACATCTTGCTGTAGCATGATCTCATATATACACCTTCCTTTGTAGCTAAATCCTGGCAGAGTAATAGGTTGTGCATTTTGACCAGTAGATGTACTGCAAAATAATAAATATACTAATAGCAAGTAGAAATTTGTTACTATATTTAAGATTAATTGCTATTTCTTCATTTCATTGATAACTGATAAATTACCATCAACAAAAAGAGACTGGTTCTGTATTGTGATATTTTTTTCTGTACAGGGTGGTTGGTGTGCCGCTCCTTACCCAGAGTATATGGTAAATGTGTGTGTGTGTGTGTGTGTGTGTGTTTATTTCCTCTCCTCACCCTCAAGTTCATGCCCTATTGGTATCTATAATTTTCTGCTCTACATTGCTGTTTCCTACAACTTCCCAATATAATACAATATTTTGCTTCAAACCATGTTTGTTGATCTAGTGACTATAATGGCCAAGTGGTCAACGTTGAGGACTGTGCTGTGGTGGTGGGTTCTCATCCCAATATTGTTAGCTTCAAGTGAGTGAACTCAGCTCTCCTTCCAGCCTTACAAGGTTGGTAGGTAAAATGAATAGCCTGGGTAACATCTGGGGAAGGTAACTGTGGTAATCTGGATGATGTAGTGACCTTGTTGCCTAGAATACCAAGTTACTGTAACAAATACTGGCTCAAAAGACATTACTGTATGACGGAGATGAGCACCATTATTGCATATGTCCATCACTTCACCTACTTTTACTGCACACATTATTTTGCTCACACTGTTGTTTCCTACTACCTCCTGGTTTTTTAGGTTATTGTTCCTTCTTAAACCTTTCTGGTTCATAGTTTTCCATTGCACTGTCCTCCCATTTTGCTTCACTTTGTTCTTACAGTTCTGCTTAAGCCTCTGACTGACTGACTCCTGAGTTAAGCTCTGTAATGTTTGTGTGTGTGTGTGTGTGTGTTGTTGGTGTGGTTGTGTGAGGTTGTTATTGTAATGTATTTTTACCATTTCTGTGCAATAAACACACTTTATTTTCTTTGGAGGAGTTAGGTACAATAAGGTAAGACTGGTGCTTCCTGTTTGTGAATTGGAGTAGGAATATCCTATTGTTTTTCCTGTTGACATCTCCAAATTATGCCAGTAGATAGAACACTTTTGTAAACATTTTGTGCATTGGTTTCCCTTCCTCTTTGAACACTCACAGGCTCACTTTCTTCGCTCTTCATTCACATATTCACTTGTTTTAATATAGATTCTCAAACTTACTGTTCACTCTATCTTCACAAACTCTTTCACTCAACACATTTTATCCACTCTACACTCACAAAGTGACTCAGTGGTTACATACTCATTCTCTTCATTCTACTTTCACAGACTCATTCTATACACTCACAAGCCCCCACAAACTCACTCATTTTATTCTACATTTGCAAACTAACTCCATTCACTCTGTCATCACCAATTTACTGTATTTGCAGGCAGTACAGAGGATTCTAGAGGCCCATGCCAATGTGAAGGACCTGCCACTGGTTGATGCCAAGCTGCAGTTCATTAGGGCATGGCAAGCACTCCCTGAATATGGTATAGCACTTTTCCTCGTCAAACATATGGGACACAAGGTAATTATAATAATAATTATTATAATTAATTGAAGTGTTGTTGTTGTTGATGTTCTCCCAGGGTAGAATGGACTCTTGCCCCACAGACCTCCGGTACACTCTGGTCACAGTGAAAAAACAAATTAAAATAAAGGAGGGGCTGGCTCTATATGCCTGGGCTACCGAAGCACATCCCAGGGAAATGGGACCAGAGTTTATTGGACCAGGGAGTCTGGGGGCCTCACTGGGGGGAAGGTCTTTGATCCCACAGCCAGTGTTGTGGGCCCAAGACAATGTTACCACAAGAGCTACAAGTGGGGCTGCACCTTACATGAGACCAGCCCTGATGAGACCATAAAGGGGAGGAATAAACTGTTGCATGCAAAGGAGTAATGCACCCCCTTGTGCTGGCGGTCCACACAGTAAGAGCCTCCGGTTGCAGTACACCTCACGTGGAGTTTTAATGCATTTGGGCAGATCTCATCAAATGCACTAGAAAGTGACCAGATCCTACAACAATCTTTATTCTAGTTTAACTCTCATCCTCATCAAACACATGCAATATAAGGGTATAGTTTAGCTTGAAGCATTTATGGTGATTTTGTTAAGTTTGTTATACTGTATTTACAATATATACTGAATGTATATACTGTATTAACAACCACCATACTTACTTAGATATAATTACATTGCATATATTAGGTGATGTGAGTTATTATTGTAAGTACTGTAATGTACAAACCATGTGTGTTACAGAGAAAGGAAGTGTGAGTGTACAAGTATGTGTGCATGGGTGCTTGTATGAAATATATGATATTATCTATGTTCATATGTATATTATTCATACTTATGTTACAGAGAGAAGAGTTACTTGGTGTGGCTTTCAACCGCATTATGAGAATGGAACCTGGTAGTGGTGACCATATCAAGACATGGAGGTACAACACTATGAAGGTATGTTTAACCCCCCTATTCGGCTCTATACCGCAGGCATATTTTGCAAACGTAAACAACATTCTTGACGGCTAATACCATGTAAACTACTTACGCTACATGAATACGATATATGGTATCCTACCAGTTTTTCCAGTCATATTCCTCCTCCTTATCTTCCCATTTCCCCTCATCCTCTCCTCATTCTCATTCCTCCTCCTCTTCCACTCCTGCCCCATTCCTCTTGTTCATCCTCTCTTTCACTGTTCTATTTTTCTACACCATTTTCCTTTCCTTTCCTTTTCTATTTCCTTTCCCTCTCCTTTCCTCTTCTCTCATATGTGTTTACTCACTCATTCAATCATTCATTTCAGGCATGGAATGTCAACTGGGAGACGAGGCACATGATGATCCAGTTTGAAGAAGAGAATGTTGTCTTCTCATGCCTCACTGCTGACTGTAAGGTGAGTCTTGACCCCTTGCTTTCTCTCACTCACACACACACACATGGGTTTGGATATATTTATAATAATTTGTGTGGTATGGATGGTATGGTAGTGGTGAATATTTGTGGTAATGGTAATGGAGGTGGAGGAGCAGCAGAAACTTAACCAAGTGATAGTGTTCAGGACGAGAAAACACAAGTAATACCTCAGCTCCTCTAGATGTCAACACAATCTATATTGTCTGATGGTAGAGTCTCCCTGGAAGGCCTAGTTAGCTATTGCTCTCAAATGCATACCCTCTGATACCTATGTACTCTTAAAGAAAAACAAACAAACACACACACACACAACCCCTCTCCTATACACACAAAACTAACCCACTAACCATTCCATGTGTGCTTCCAGGTTGTCCATGAGTTCATTGGAGGTTACATCTTCCTGTCAATGCGTACCAAGGATGCCAACCAGAACCTTAATGAAGAACTCTTCCACAAGCTTACTGGAGGATGGGTCTGAGGGGCTGGTCTTGCCATGATTCACTCACTCCCTTACTCTTTCCATCCCTCCCTTCCTTCCCTTGCTTATTCTCCCTCTCCCTCCCACCTTCACTTGTTAACTACCACTTTCTTCACTTATTCACTCACTCCTTATATCTTGCTCATATCTACTCCTTCCCTCACTTTCTCCCTTTCCATCATTTGCTCTCCTTCCCTCCATCACTTTCCATCCTTCCTTCCTCCGTCACTCATTATGTTGCTTCCCTCAAATGCTCCTCATATTATGTTTTTTGTTTTGGCTAATTGTAAATGTCCCAGGCCAGCATCATATTGCAGTTTATTTTATTTAATCTTAAGAGGGTATTTAGTCTCTTCATATTCATTAGAGGGGTACTGTTTCCTCCAAAATAAACCAGGAAATACACCCTCTCGTCATATACTGAAGTGGTCTGTTTTTTGGCAGTTTGGGGGAATCAGCAGCCCTCTAGTTCATCCACAACATATTCAGATTTGAGGGCAATTGATTTCTCTAAACTATGCAACAAAACACATCCCCAACTTGTACTGTGTTTTGTGGCAATATTTGGGGGAATCGATTCCCTTCCAATTTGATAGTAAGAGTTTACCCCATAATATACGCACAGTGTTACTATCAGCTTCTGTTTCCTTTGTATTTGTTGTCATACTGTATTTTTAAGTTCATTTTATCAGGAATTTAAGGAGCTGAAGATACTTATGGAAAACCAATCAACCAAGCAATTTTTCAACCAATTAACTAATGATTATGTGAATTAATGTAATACAGTGTTTCCTTATATTTGATGTGCTGAATGTAGAAATATAAGTATTTTCTTTACATATTTGCCAAAGTATATTTAGTTATATTCATTTTTTAAGTAAAAAATAAAAGGAAAAGAAATGTTAATGTTATATCTTTGAAATATACTGTAACTTCTATTATGTAAAAATGTTTTTTCCTTATACTTTGAATTCATATAAATCAATTATCAGAAAATATTTTTTATATATTTTATATATTGTGCAATCCTATAATTATATTTTATACACTTTTACATTATACATATTTTATTAGGTATTTAAAATCACCTTAAATTTTGAACCACCCAACATCAGAATAAAGATCAAGGAAATATCTGTACATACTGATTGATCCATTGCTTTGTTGAATGTTTGGTTTTAACAACCACAACGTCTTGTATAATCATGAAAGTCTTTTTGTTTATTGCATCACTCATTCATCATCCTACATATTATTTTCATTTCAGAATATTGTATTTCTCATTACAATGTTATTTTTAATATATATTTTAAAATTGTTAATTGCATTATGCAGTAGTTCTATTTTGAGTACTGTATAGGTTTTAATATTGCTCATCCAGTCTTAATTTCAATATAGTTTTCAAATTAATGTCATTTCAGTTTAGTTTTACAAAAAGTATAAATTTCAGTACAGTTTTGTTTACACTGCAGTCATTGTCTTGTATGCATCACTGTGACTGTGTATGTTGCAGTAATCATCATGTACGCATCACTGTTCTGTGTATATTACAGTGATCATCATATGCGCTTGCTTCACCTTCCCATGTACGTCACAGCAGTCGTCACAACATGGCACAAGCTAAACAAACCCTTTTTAACACAAGTTGCCTATGCACACATGTTATAGTATTGAAACACTTACATTTACTGGGGTAAACAGAGATACCTGTAAATTTTCTGTAGTTCATATCATTATTTAAAGAGGTCATAATGTTATGGGCAAGTTGAAGGGCTTATTGATGCCTCCAAACTATGCCAAGAAACATACTAGTACTTCAGGATATTGCTTATAAGAATTGTCTTTTGCTTGGCTTAGTTAGGAGGAATAAATAGCCCTCCAATTCACTCAATGTAGATGACCTCTCAACTACAAAATGATGGACAGTAAGTTTTCTCCAGTGTGCGTAAGTGATTCAAAGTTTCAAGAGTTTATGAAAGTTAGCTTGTGTAAAGTTTTTAAAAAGTTAGCTTGTGTAAAATTTTAAAAGGTTAACTTGTGTAAAGTTTAAAAAATTTGCTTGAATATAGAATTGTTATATAACTATTACTCAGAAAATTATTGTACTAAATCTTGTTCTCTTTGATGGAAGTTGAAATATATTCTAACTTTATAATAACTTATGACTTCCAAGTTGAAATGTATGATATCTTTATTATCAATAACTTTTTTTTTACTGCAAGTTGAGATGGATTATAACTTTGATATTATTATTACCCAAGTTTAGATATATGATAACTTTATGCTACCTGGTTTGAAAATGTACAATAACATTTTTTATCAAAGTTGAAATGAACTTTTAAGACAACTTGTAAACATCAAGTTGGTATTTGATTATGGTTATGATAACAGTTATACCTAATTACCATAGTTATACACTGGTGTTATGGATGTATGTATAATGAGTTTGTACTGTATATAGTAAACCCTCAATATACACCAGGATTACTGCACTACCATATGTATACTTAGGGAGGTGTATGGATAAAGCATGTATAAGTGAATCTGTGTATGTATAATGAGAGTTTACTGTACACTGAGGGAGGTGTATGAATAGTGTGTGTGGATACATAAAACCTGAATACAGTAGGGTTTACTGTACTAGGAATTATATTTACTAAAGTGAGTAAGATGTTAATAGGAAAAGTGAAGGCTACCAGTTCCTTCAAACTGTGCTACAAAACACACTTGCTGTGCTGTTATTCTAAGGTAGTCTGTTTCCTGGCACAGTTTGGAGATATCAGTAGCCCTCCATTTCAACAATATTTTAGCCTAACTAATTGAAAGGCCACATATTCCTCCAAACTGCTGGAGAACAGAGTACTCCTGTGTACAGTACATCTGTTTTGTGGCACAATTTGGAGGACACAGCAGCCCTCCGATTTACAACAAACAAACAACTCACCTCCCATTACTTATGCAGTATTTTAACAATTTACAAGTTATAGTTACAATTTACAAGTTCTAGAGCAGTTTATATTTACAATAACTTTACTAGACATGTTTTGTAAATAATAATAATAATATGCGTAAACAAGAAATCTTGGTGCCTATTTTCGCTTGAGCTTTTTGATAATGACTGTTTTGAGAGAAGAAGTTTGTGATGCTTACTGTATGCTTGTATAATATTAGGCATATAGAGTTATGTACACTGCCTGTCTGTTGTCTTTCTAGTGTGAGGTAAATTTTCACAGCTGATATGTTTTTCTATATTCTGATTGGTTAGTCTTGCATGGGAGGGGGATGTTAAATCTGTTGTGGAGGAATTGGAGGGATATTGATTCCTCCAAACAGAGCCCCTCCTAGATTACTGAGGCACCAGTCTGTTTCCTGTCATAGTTTGGAGGAGTCAGTAACCCTCCAATTCACCTCAACTGAGCTACAAAACAGATCCTCTAAAAATATGTAATTTTAGGCTGTGAAATATTACCCGAAACTACAATGACCTAGACTAGATGTTTAATCATTAGGGTAGTAGTATTAATTAACTATAAGATTATAAGATCAGTCATAAATATATTAGGGTTAGAAAATGTTAAATATGATAGAAATGTTTAATATGATGAATGCTGATGGAAAAGTAAATGTATAATGAAGTAATTTAAAAAAGAGGTCTTGTGAAAAATTTGTGGGATTAAGAGATTTTCTGGGTGAATTGAAGAACTACTAATTCCTTCATTTTATGCCAGGAAACAAACTAGTGCCTCAGTAAAGGAGTAGAGGATCTGTTTGTATTGTAGTACTGTTTGAAGGAATCGGTAGCCCTCAAATTCACCCACAACATATGGCTCCCTCAAAGCTACCGATTGCTACGAAACAGACAGATCCCCTACTCCTATACTGAATCAATCGTCTGTTTCCTGTCACAGTTTAGGGGAATCAGTGTCTCCTCCATTTCCTCCTACAATCTGACCTCTAGTAGTGGTGGTGAAGTGTGTAAGTTAACAGTACAAGAAAGAATGAAGAAGGGAAACTCATCTATATTTTCAGCTTTTGCTAATAATAAATACTCTTTCCTTGTAACCCAGAGAAGTGGTTTGTGTAAATAAAAACATTAGGAAAGAAATTTTGTGTGAGTAGAAAACCTTTCATACCTTAATTCATGGTTGTTTTTTTTCCTCATTATAATAGTTTAGGATCAGTCTGCTATGCAACACTGTTACGAGGAATCTGAGTAGGTCTCTGATATGATCACAAGAGACTAACTACACCAGCTGAACAGGGTGGACACTGGACTGGTGATAAGGAGGGTTGGAACTCCTGTTTCACCTGTCTGTCCACCTTTGCTGAACTTTTTTTGTGTGTCACCTACACTGAGAGTGGTCCAAAATACTCCTAAATACATCACTCTTCCTATTTTTACAATATAAACACACTACACACCACCCTTTATCCAAAATAATATCCCTCCAAAATGAAATTTAAAAATTATGAATGTTAATAATCAAGCCTCGGAGGTCCCTTGGGATGGACCCTCGAGCCTCGGCCAGGACCTTATTCACTACAGCTTCTTTCTTCACCATAATGTTGCATCACACTTTCTCTCTTCTATTGCCATTACACTGAACTGTCTCAATGTATACTTCCTCCCCTTAGGATAGCATGCAACACTTGCCAAGTCTCTCATTCTGACCCCCTCTCTGTCCAACTCCCTAATGTAAGAGTTAACCGGTACTCTCATATGCACAACTGGTCAATTCTGAAATACTCTACTTTCATCCATCATTCCACCTTACTATGACTTATGTTCCTTCAAACGTAATGTGTCATCTCGAACGAAATTGGACATGATTTTGGACCACCGTCACTATTCTCACTTTGTAGTATGCAGATGAGGCCGACAAGCAGGCTCACAGCCTTCTCATCTTTCTGGATATAGAATAGTAAAAAAACTATATATATATCTAAATGAAGAGACTTTGTTTGTCTGTCATGCTATACAAATTGTCATGTGACCACCTACAGCTCCAGGAATTCACACACGGAAAGTGGACGTACATGAGGGGGGAGAGGACATTTTCGTCACAAAAAACACCCCACTAATTACTTAATTACACATACTTCACTTATTATCGTGCGCCTGGCAACCCACTCAGTTTGTTTACATTCCACGCTGCCACTGCTGGGAAGGAAAAAGTATTGTACCATTCTTTTACCATAAGGGTATACTTCACTTTCTTATGGTCTAGTATATATCAATAATATATTGTGGTATGAAGGTTTCTTTATGATATTCTGAAGTTGGTAGTATGTGACTGGTTAATACATATACAGGGGAGAGACTAAACATAAATTGGAAGAGGGAAGTAAATAGAATATTTATTAAGATATATAGTACTGTACTATCATAAATAGGAAGAACTTGAATCATCATTAATACAATAAATTGGAAGGAGACACTACTGTAAAAAGAACTCCATGATAGACAAGCAGGGGAAACTAAACAGAACTAATACAAATTTAAAAGTTTATTGTTGCAATGGCATGCAACAAAGCCAGAGCATGCTGACCAACAAATCCCCAGACAATTTTATTATTTTAAGAATCACGATGAGAACTTTCTATTTATCAAATATGTACAGAAATTAACCTACTGTATATTATAGCATGACTAATGTGAATTTTCACCGTCATGCCAGTCCAAAGTGTTCATAATAAAACGAGTGGCGTGTATTTTCTTGACATGTGCTTTGTAGTGCTCAATATGAGGTAAAATTAAGCTAAAGATAATAAATAATAATCATCCACATATGAGTACCTCAAACAATTTACTGTCTAATGTTTTCACGTTCACATATGATGTTATTATTTTAAGTAGTGCGTAGCTACTTGTAATTAATTAAAAGATGGTAGTTAACCTATTTATTAGAAAGTTTATCATCAAAGGAACAGAGGGAAGGTGTCAAACTCTTACGTGAGTTACCCCTATATGGATGATTATATTATTTGACCGCGACTGTACTGTACATCGTGGCCAACTCTATTCTTTTTCATCTCTATGTTCAGAAGCTTCTTATAGTGTTTCCAACTCCTGAGAAATATTTTCTTTTTGTTTACGCAGACATGGTTTTACATTTATCATTGTGTAATATTTTATTTTGCATATCAACGATAATGTTAAAATGAATTGATTAAATAGAAAAGGTAGAACTGATGTTTATACCTTAAAAAACTTCAGACTGAGGTAGACAGTCAATGAATCAGCTGACATATAAAGCTAAAATTACACATATTCCATCAACTAACCTGTATATAATAACTTATAAACTAGTTTACATGTTTTAATCTATCGAATTTGCTAAGGGAGATGGGTTGACAATATTCTGAATTAGCAAAATGTTATAGAATAGATGATGACATGGGTGATGTATGATAACATTCCACACTGCAAGTTATAAATATCGATGTCTGGCAGCGCTGTCCATTAGATGGCAACAACAAATCAAACTATTTCTTAATTATATCAACACACACCTATTAAAATAAATGAAAAAATGCTTCTAAAACATTACTGATGAGGTCTGATGCTCCATCGGTGACGAGAAAATGGTTTAACATAAGGAATAACATGGGAGAAAATTGAAGATATAACTAATCTTATGATTGATAAAAGTTCGAATAAATTACTAGAATGTTAATTATATAAAGAAATATGATTGATTATGCTCTTGGTACAATGTAGTATACTTAAGTGTTTGTGTGGATACAGGTGTATGGGTGTGTTGGGAGACGCTGCATGGCTCAGTGTGGTCTAGGCGTGTGGAGGGGGAGGAAGTGTTCGTTCGGTCGTGGGGAGTCCCCATGCTAGTTCCTTTTTTTTCGATCTGTGCTTATTAAAAAAAATTTGTTTCTAATCAGTGAATATGGACACTAAAGATTATGACCATATCAGAAACCTCACGTTACTCTTCTTCCTGGACCGTCTTATGGACAAAGGTCAACCCAGGACTTTACACGACCTCAGTTGTCAATTTGGGACGAAAGGGTTTACGAAGGAGATGAGACAAATTGCTGGGGGGTCACAATCAGGTTTGAGAAAGTTCCTTCAGCAGTATCCGTCCCTCTTTACCCTCGACGATGATTACGTTAGCGTCACCAATTATAGTAACGGCATATCAAACCCACACGACCCAACTGGAAAACTCTTGGGCAAACGTGACTATGCACAGGAGGCCGTTGATTATTTTGTGGGAAAACTTCGTCAGTATGGTGCAGGAACCGAGGTACCCATCAAATCCCTCCTGGGCCACCGATCTCAGGCGTCTCCAGAGGTCAGACACGTATCAGGACAACACGTGAAGGAGTTTCGTGATTTTCTGGTGCGTTATCCAGAGGTGTTTGTGGTCCGCGAAGAGACTGTGATCTTGAAGGAACATGAAGGAGCGGCGCCCCAGCCTTTCAAGGAGCTGGAGGTACCGCAGGTGGACCCGGTTCTGACGCAGCAGGTGAGGACGGATGAGTAGGAGGGTGTGGGAACGGTGACAGTGGGGGGTGGAGTGGAGGGAGGAAGGGGCTGGGGTGGTGAGGTAATGAGAGGTAATGGTAAAAGGAGGATGGTTGGCAAAGTGGAACATCAACCAGGTGTTGGTAGATTATTATTGAAACAAGAAGGTTAGAAGAAGGCAAGGTGTGGTAATGGGAAATATGGGAAGTATAGGAAAGTAAGAGAAGGTGAGATGGGAGGGAAGGTGTGGTGGGAGAGAGTTGGAAGGGGGAGGTGAGGGATGGGGGTGGGGGAGTTTGGGGGAGGGGTAGTCCTGCTCTCGCTCTCTTGCTCAAACAAACACACACACACACACACACACTGGTTGGTTTGGTCTTACGTACAGTCCGTACCTTGCCTAGGTTAGCTCTTTTCCCCCTTCTCATTCAAACAAGTCTCTTTCGTTTTTATCTCTTCTCAGTGTTTGTGTGTCTGAATGTCGTTCTGTATGTTTACACCGATTTCTATTTTATGTTATTGTTATTCACCTTCACCTCTCCATCACCCACTCTCTCATTAACTTCATATTTACAATACTTTAAGTACAATTTAATACCTTACATATGATTACTCACTACTTACCAGATTACAAATGTATTTAGATCGCTTCTTTGAAATGTATATACTTACCTGGCCTAATATTAGCCTACTTACACCTCCCAGCACCACCATAGTCTTTACCTACTTGCCTTCTTCCTTGTACTCATGGAGCTATATAGGTAGATATACTACCTCCATGCTTGTACTGTATAGTATGTACATCTCTCTCTCTCTATTCTTTATCAACCCAATTTTTTTCAGACCAGTACATAAAGAATATCATTCATAAACACGAAAGGACTTATTGAAACTAATAAGCTTGATCACATCAGCCTAATTATTAGCACAAATACGAGTGAGAACTACACAAACAAACCTGACTTAACACACATTGTAGATAAACAAACATTAACTTCAGATGCAATAGACAAAAACACACAGGTTTATAAGCACATCATCCCTGGCTCATCCTGTATGGCTAGGCTAGACTGGTCTTCTTGGTCACACTACCACAGCCATGCTCTCAATCTATCAGCTGTGTGCATTCCTCACCTCAATACACACTTCGCATGTTACACACGTCATATTGACTTATTCTTTACATATTTTTACACCACCTAAAAGTGCATATAGATTGTACCGGTGTGGTTTTATATACTTTTGATGTGCTATGTACACATAGGCTATAGGATCTACACGCTTTTCCACATTTTTGTACATGTCATTATACCTAGGGTTGACTTTCTCTGTTGCTGACACCTACCTAATGTTTTGGCTGACACACTTTTTCAAACCTAGGCTACTATACGTCACCCTTGACAACAAAGCACATTCCTTGCTGGTGTTTTACACACACACGTCATCAAGGGCCATTCTTTGCCTACTCACACTACAACCACCTCTAGTCCTACACGCCTCGCTACACACCTTCACCTCTACACACACCTCATGTCTGACTCTGTCCCGTTAAACCCAATACTGTAGTTTCCTTCCATGGGAGGTTAGGTTGGTCTCGGTTCATTATTTGTCTTTGTCAGCAGGATTACATAAAGGATTTTGCATGATTTTTTAACGAAAATTTAACTAAGGTGGACTTGTGCCTAGCTGTAAGGAGTATATTTTCGGAGATATCTGGATCATATAGCCTATATACATTCCTTGGTAGAGATAATGAAAGTGAAATAATGGGTGCCTCTTGTCTACTTTCACGGTCTAGCGGAGGTTTGTGGTCTTTGAACGCTCTACCTGTTGTCTGTTTTATAACAGTTAAGAGGAATCGGGAACAGTCCAACTGGGCTAACTCAACAGCGAATTGTTGTTTTGTTTAGTTTTAAATAACCGAATTTTTATATTATTATATCTTTATCTTTTATTAAGAATGCCTGTAACTCTTGATAAACAAAATATAAGGGGAGTGCAGGGTATAGAATGTATAGCCTATTGTAACGGTACCGTACCATACTGAGTAAAGATGTGAAGGTTAGGCAAGTTGAGGAATGTGCCAGACAGGGAAGGTGTGTGTGTGTCCTTTCGTCTCTACCTCACCCCTACACACACATACATATATACACATACACACTTCTGTACTGTAGGAAGGCAGACTGTTATGTTTGATTGAGTTCCTACAGTCGCCAGTTACCTGATGTCATGGAGCCCAGTCACAGCAAACTGTAACTAGGCAATCAGTAGGCTATGTATGACTATTCTCCCATCATCCTTCGACTTCACACACACAGTTTATTCTAAGCATTCGCGTCTCATGAAATATCTAAATTACACATAAGTTACTCGCACTTCCAAAGTTACACATTCCTCATAACATTCAACCACTCTAACATTTTATCAACAGACTTAACTAAGGCTAACTGGAGCGGGAAGGCCATTTCATAGACACTGTGATGGGTTTAATGATTGCCCTATGGCGGGGGTGATGGTGGTATGAATGAGCCTAATGACTCGAGCTTGTTTTCATTAATGGTTTAATGGTCGTCCAATCTGCATACAACATGCATTTAATTGTTATTTTTTATCCTTGCAGAATATGTATGTATCATTTCCACGTATTTTGAGTAACTTCTACTACTTTCATAATACCACTAGTAGGTTGAAAATAATAAAAAAAATATACGGTATTAGCCTACATAACATATGGTTTAATCTATAGGCCTACCTATATGAAATTGTGAAGTGTAAACAACTGTAGTATTGGTTTGCTTAAAATGTATGGTAAAATATTAAGGTAAATTTCATTTTGTCTGTTTGTAGTCTACTGAAGTAAACATAAACTTGCGAGGCGTGGTTGGGCTTGTAAATATTTAGCTTCTCATCTTGGCATGGCTATACCTTAGTGTATTCTAGCTGACACACACACACAGGGTAATATTAGCTGATATAGCCTACAGACGACTCGCACACAATCTCTTGTTACTGATAGGCCAATATGGTACACACAAGGGCTCATCTTGCTGTCTCTTCTTAAATGGTATACTTAAAGATGGCACACTACGCCAGCTGTGTTTTTACCTATTTGTACTTAACCATTTGCATCTCTACAGGATTGAGTCAAGCTCGTAATGTCCCGTTTTTTTAAACAATTATATATTTTTTCTAAGATTTTGGCACACACCACTTCTGCTGGTAATTCGTTCCATTGATCTATTACTCTATTTGGAAAGCTATATTCCTGTACATCTTTATTTCCTCTTCTTTTGCTCAATTTCGTACTGCAACGTCTCCTTGTAGGTATTCCTTGTCGACACAAGTTCTCTATCTCTATCTTATCTTTTTCAGTGACACATTTGTAAACCATAATCATATCTCCTTTCTTTCGTTTTTCTTCCAGTTTAGGTAACTTTAGTTTCTTTAATCTTTCTTCATAGCTTAGTTCTCGTAGACTTCGTACCGGTATCAATCATGTTGCTGCTCTGTGTACTTTTTCTAATTTGGTGATATGTTTCTTAAATATGAGTTCCATACTACTACAGCATATTGCAAGGTAGGCCTTACAAAGAATAAGATTATTTTCTTGACCATTTCGTCGTCTAGCCTAAATGATGAGACTGTGCGCTTGCTTTCAACCGGTAATAGTTCTTTAGCACATTCTTTTAATACGCAACATAAAATTTACATCTGGTCCACTGCTTTAGTTTTATCCACAGCTTCCAACTCTTTTTCTATTTCTAATAGGTGTGATTATCCTATATATTAGCCTACGTGTAGGTTAGCTTATGCAAAATAGTCATGATCTGTGACACTAACAAATAGCCAACAACAGTATAGCAACTCCTGCCTGTAGCCTAGATGACTTTCTGAAGATTTAGAGAACACTCCAGAATCTACACACAAGAAAGCTAGGCTAACCCAAGAACGGAAGACGGTGGATGGAGAGAATTGGTGATAATTTGACTCCTAATGATTGATACCGTTATGGCTAGCCTAATCTGGCAACTGAACCCAGCTCCTGCCATCACCACCAAACAGTTGATTATTATTATTATTTTTGGTGGTTCCAGGTCAGAAAACAAGATCTGGAATTTATATGATTAGTACATATTATTGTTAAGACTTGGCGTGAATCTTGCTATGGTTATGCCCTTAGACATTTGATCGAGTGCCTTTCTAGTTAATGTTATTAGGCCTACAGGCAATAGTATTATCTACAGTGATAGTAATAGTGTTATTACTTCGATAATATTAATAATTATTAACTATTATTATTAGTATTTTTTGCCCAAAATAAATACAATAGGCCTAGGCACATAGGCTAAGTCGTGTGGACAGGTGACACATTATGCTATATTTGTCGTCTTGGCAGCAGAATTTACAAGTTCCTGTTGCTAGTGTTGGCAGGAGTTAATAAAAACCGTACTAGTGTTGGCAGCAGATGTTTGGGGTGTCAGTGATGTGTCGGCTATTTTAGCTGGTAGGAAGCCAAGTATACGTACGGTAGCCTAACTTTTACAAACCTACTTCAACTATCACCTTTATTACTACTACTAGCCTACCACTACTAGACTATTACCTTTATCATCACTACCTTATCCTCCAATACCGTACCTATTATTTCGCTGTTTTTTGTTGTGTTATTATTGTTCGGGTGGTGACGCCTTTGTTGTGGTGGTGGAATTGTGACGTCATTGTTGTGGTGGTGATCATTGTTGTGGTGGTGATCATTGTTGTAGGTGATGATGAGATTGTGACGTCATTGTTTATTTGTTGGTGTGATTGTGACGTCATTGGTGAAGTAGTACAGAGAGAGAGAGAGAGAGAGAGAGAGAGAGAATGAGAGAATGAAAGTAGAAAGCTCGCCTGCTGCTTCTGTTGTGTGGAGTGGTGTGGTGTGAGAATCTTTATCTTAGGAGTCACGAACAGAAAGAGGTAGTCTGTGTGTGTGAGGGGGAAGGAGATAGACCTTACCGACACAGACAAAGAGGCTTACAATAGGAATACAAAGAACTCAAACAGCAACAGACCTGTTGGTCCCTGCAATGTTGTTTGATCATGGTGTGCTAACTTGTCTACTCTCGGGTGTGAGGAAATATAGCAGAGAAGAAGGCTCCCACACACTCACCACTCCCTCCAGTCGAAACTTACTGAACAAAAAAAAAAACACTGGTAAAACTAGCAAAGGAATTTTATAGGAGTTAGCCGAGTTGAAAAGAAGCTAGGCAAACTGTCTATTCTATACGGTAAATCAAATACCGGTAGGATAAATGGTAATGACATCTACGATTGCATTTTGCTTAGAGTAAGACGAACTAAGTTATAATGAATGTATTTTCAACATGATATTATCACAAGAAAGTTCATTAACTCCCCGAAATATCCCTTAACACCAACCACACACGGAGGTGGCTAAAACCAAATTCTGTCGACTGCTCTATAGCCTAGTTGTCTCAACTAGCCTAGTTACGAGCACAGGGTCCAATGGGTAACACCTGCAATTTCTGATGGACAATATTATTATACTTAGGTACAGTCGCGGCACATAGTCCTTGACCAGACATCCTCTGACATCAATTAATAACACCCTGGTCAAGGACTATGCCTATGTGCCGCGACAGTAGCCTTTATTAAGGTGGATAGGCTACTATATATAGAAAGGGGGATTGATTGATGGATATTAGGCGCCGCAACATCGAGGTCCTATAGCGCCAGAAAAAGGTGATAGAGAGGTGTGACAGCAATCAGGAAGGAAATAAAATGAAAAGAGGGATAATTGAAGAACTGAAAGATGGGAACTATTTAGTCTGGTCTTTCACTGGCGACCTTCCCCCCCACCTCAGCAAGGCGGTTCCCGTTAGGGGGGATAGAAAGGGGGAGTTCTGTCCATTCATTTACTATGTTAATAATTGACGCTGTACTCTTTGCTTGTTTTACATTACCGGTACTGGTACTTAAAGATCACTTAGGAGATTCAGATACCAATGACGGAAGGTGATGCTTATTTACCAGATATTTATCGGCGTTTCTTCAAAGCTTCGATTGTGGGGTGGTTTACAACATCTAAGGGGAGATCATTCCAAATGTTTACGACACCATTGAGAGGGAGAGAGCAGAGTGAGTGAGGGTTGTGGGCCTGTTTAGAGAGAGAGAGTCATTCTTAGGCAATCTATCTCTTGTGAGTGAATTGGAGAGTTAGCCTAATGGTTCCTCTAAACTTTACTACAAAACAGATCTTCCACTCGTATACAAAGGCACTTCTGTTTCATTACATAGTTTGGAGGAACCGAGAACCCACAAACCATATAAAACAAAACCGCCGTGACACTCGCATTGCCTACTGAGCCACTTGTCTGTTTTATGACACAGCTTGGAGTAATTGGCTAACTACATTAAGTGAGACGATGGACCGGCGCATTTTTCGCCTGGTAAAAAATATAATGACACAACTTTCACTTGGTTTTCTTTTTGTCTGGAGATGAAACTCGTCTTTATGATATTTTATTAGTAATAGTAATTATTATTATTATTATCATTATTATTATTATTTCACACATGATCTATTAGCGTTATTAGCTGAGCAATTTCAGATACTTTCAAAGAGGTAGGGAGGGGAAGAGGAAGCTAGGAGGGTTGATATGGGGAGGGGGTAGGTGTGGGAGGAGATAGAGAGGGGTAGGTCTTAGAATTTGAGGACGGGAGGTGGCGGGGAGGGGGTTGGTTGAGAGGAGAGATGAAGGAAAGTGTGGAAAGAGAAGAGCTGGAGGAAGGAAGAAGATATGGAGTAGGTTGGTAATAGTGATGATAACAAGAATGGGGGTTAAAATTATATGTTCAGTTGAGTGATAGAGGAAGCAATTTGTGGGCTTTAATAATAAGGCTGCGTTGTCGTAGTTTAGTGCCTGTTGTAGTTGTGATGGTGTAGTAATTATGTTGTACTCGTGTAGTTAATTGTTGTGTCACATTAGGCTTGTTTGTGTTGCAGTGCAGTGTTTAGGCCTATTCAGTGTTGAGGGAAATTAAGGGTCTTGTTATTAGGCTGCTAAGTGTTGTGGTTGTACCGTACTATATAGTAATTATGTTGTAGTAGTGTTGAGGGACATTAGAAGTTTTGTTATAAGGCTGATGTTGTGGAGGCTTTGTTTGTGGTTCTTTAGTTAGACTGAATGTGGTTAGGTCTATCTTGTGCGGTTGTGTTGTTTGGAAAATGTGTTATGTGTGTCATTGAATATTGTTAGGTTGTGCTGTAACTGTATGTAGTGTTGTACAAGGTTGTGGTTTAGTTAGTATGTTTTGTTACGCAGAGAGAGAGAGAGAGAGAGAGAGAGAAGAAAGTGTTGTTACATTTTGTGAGTCACGCTGGAGGTAGATGGAGGAAGGGAGGAAACTGGTTTACCTCCCTCCCTCCCTCCCTCCCCTAAGGCAATTCTCCCTCCCTTCCCCTCCTCTCCCCTCCGTCCATCCGTCCGCCATTCTCTACCTACCTGCTAGCCTACCTCCCTCCCTCACAACTTCCTCCATCGCTTCTCTTCTTCCCTCCCAGTCTCCCACCTAGGCTACCTCCCTGATCGTTCCTCCATCGCTTCTCTTTCTCCCTCACTCGAGTCCCACCTCCTTGATAGCTCGTCTCTCCCTCCCTTGGTTTTCATACCTCCATTTTTCCCTCATTTCTTCTACAATCTCCTCTCTGTTTGTAAGCTGTTATGTCTTCCATTTTTCCTTTCTCTTTCTTCCCTGCCTGCATTCCTACTTTTAATCCACCCTCCTCCCCACCACTCTCTACACGTGTTTAACCCACTAAGGCTACCCTCCACGTGCCAATTCTCGCTTTCTTTTTACTTTCCCTTTCTTTCACCTTCCCCTCCTTTATTTTTCTCTGATCATCCTTTCTTTACACCCTCTCGTCATTCTTTCTCTTATCCTATCTGTTTTATGCGCCCTTCCTCCTTTTTCTGGAGAGAGAGAGAGAGAGAGAGAGAGTAGGCTACAGGAAATGGTTACCGTATGCAAAAATGTCATAATCACTATTTTTAATGATTCTATCAGTTATGAAAACCTTTTGCAACTCCAACTGAAAGTTCTATCAGTCATAAAGGTTACGGAACTATAGGTGTTTGTGCTACTAAGATTATCTCGTATTAATGTCGTGTTGAGACATTTGAAAGTTTAGTCGTGTGTGTGTTCCAGACTGTTGACATAGGCTAGGCTACTCATGATAATAATTGTGTAAACCTTTTGTTCATTACCCGGGTACTCTAACTGTTAATCTATTGTGGGTGAGGGCTATTGATTCCTCCAAACTGTGCTACAAAGCGATCAGAGCCTGGTCGAATACTAAGGTGCTATAGGGCCTAAATAGGTAGCCTGTTTCCTGACATAGTTTGGGGGAATCAGTAGGCCTCCAATTCACCCATAACCGGTTACCTTCAGACCGGAATAGGATCATATTTCAAACACCATCCTGTCTCTTTCTTTCCCTCCCTCTTTACACCTCAACACAACACAAACACTACTTAACGTACTACACTACATTATATATTACACTTTCTTATGCTACACACGACACAACACTATAGGCTACTAAGCTATGCTATGCTTACTAAAGTACATACACACGATTGTTTCATCTATGTTTATTTTAATATTGTATAGTTTGAACATTGGTAAGACAAACTCAAATGGAAACTTTCCCTTAATTTTGTTGTTGTACGGTACCGGTATTACTGTTTTGTATTGCAGTTAGCCTATACGGTACGTGCTGTCGGACCTAAATGTGATGGTTGCCAGAGTAAAAATATAAAAATAAACCTATCAAACTCTTCCCTTTGCAAGAGACGTACTGTGTGTGTGTTATGAAGACTACTTTAGTGTGGTGAGAGTTGTAGCCTGAGGGAGTCATCTGTTTGTGTGGGAATGGGAAGGCTACTGATTCCTCCAAACCATGTCAGGAAACAGATTATTACGGTACCTTACCTCAGTATTCGAGTTGGTAATATGTCTGTTTTATAGCACAGTATGTAGAATCAGTGACCCTCCAATTCACTCAATAGTAGATTATATTATTCATTAATTTGATGGTGAATCTAGAGGGCCATTGATTCCTCCAAACCAGGCCTATGCTACAAAAGAAAACAGATTCCCTTATTCATATACATACTGTTTCACTATTCTCTTGTTTCCCGGATTAGTTTGGGAGAATCGGTAACCCTCCAGTTCTCCCACAACACATGACCTCCTTCAAAAGCCCTGGGGATAGGCTAGATGGCTAGACTGGTACGGTACTGAAAGCTGGTGGTGGTCATTCTGAAAACTCCCCCAAGCAATGGTTTCTCTTATTATTATTATTATTGCAGCTTACATAGGCCTAATTAGCCTACTCAGTTCATTTTTACAACCTGATTACCTACACATACCGGTACTATCATTATAAAGGAATTTTAGATCTGCAATGCGCCGAATTAGCACACATTCGTTCATTCCTACAACTGATATTCGCCTATTTGTAACATAGGCCTAGTTAATAAACCACACATTTTTTCATTAAGGTACTGCTACATTCATACTTAATTCTGTAACATAATTAATAAACCACATTTTTTCATTAAGGTACTGCTACAGTTATGCTACTTGTACAACCCAACACACTAATTATTAACCGCACATCTATCACAGCAACTTATACACTAGGCTACTTCCAAATGTCCACACATTTTATCATTACGGTACTGCTGTCCAACATAAACACATCATCGCTCTGCAACATATAAATTAAACCACACATTGAAACATTACCTCATCTTTGTAACGTTTATTCACCTTTGCAACATAATGAACCACACGTTTTCTAATCACTGCAGTATACTAAATAATCCACACATTCTCTTTCTGCAGTCTATATTCACCTATGCTTTCCTTTACCACACATTGCAATATAATATTCACCTCTGCAACATAATTTGATAAATATTTTCTCATTGGTGTACCGTAATCTATGTTCACGCCTGCAACTTAATTTACCACGCATTGTCTCATTACTACAACCTATGTTCACCTCTGCATTATAGTGGTACCAAATTTACCACATTATTATATCATTACAACCTACAGTATATTTTCCTATGCAACATACTAATTTCACCTTTTCTCATTGCAGGTGTTACAGTATTGCTCGGCTGCCCTCATACGCGGACCCCTCATCATCGAGACACTCTTCAATGGACTCACCACGGCCTTCCCAAAAGAGTCTCTGTCGCAGCTGTGTCGGTGTAGCACAGACCTGACCACCTTCCTCAAGATGCACTCCAACACCTTCTCTGTACAAGCTAATATGGTGCGTCTGGTGGCTTCAGCTCCCCTCTATAGCAACAACACACAACACCAGTATCATCATTATCACCAAGAGCCCGAAGACGAAGATACTTGTAATAATAGTAGTAATAGTACCAATAATCAGATTACCAGTGCTACTGTTAATACTACTGTATCTCCTACCACAACACATAATAATTCACTTACATCCTTACACCACCAGCAGCAACAGAATGCATACAACAGTCAACAACAGAATAACAACATTCTTTCACAACAACAGAACCAGCAGCAACAGTATATTATCCAACAGAATTCATCAATATCAACGTCATCATCCCTTTACAATAAGAACTCCACATCGCCTGAACGAGAGGACAAATTATCACCCATCAACTCACCCACATCACCTGCTAGAACGATCCCCCCTCTCATCCCCACAAACACCTCGACCACCACCACTACTACAACACCAGCGCCCCCACAACAACATCAACAACAAACCCTCAAGGCACGGGTCAACTCACTCCTGCGTAAGACCCTAGCGGACAACAGCGAAAGAGATAGGGTCAACTACGGCGGGAGTTCGGACAGCAACAGCGAAGGGGTCACGGGTCGCCTTCTCAGACACACCCGGTAGTCGTGTCTGTGAGGGAAGCACGTCAACTGGTTAGCGCTATACTAGGGCGCGTCAACCGGTTAGTTTCGACGGAGAAGGGGTCAATCTAGGACCATCAGGGCCCATGACGCTACTACAGATTGGTCTCATGTCAGGACACATATACATCTTCGACGTAATGGTTGAAAAGGAGTCTCATGTACGAAGGAGGACTGAGGGAACTGCTCGAGTCTACGGATATTGTCAAGGTGAGGAGGTGTGATGGATTGAGTGATTAATATTTAGTGATTGTTTAGAATAATTGATTAGTTAAGGTAGTTATTGTCATCATTATCCAAGTCACTTATTAGGTTATTACAGTACTGATGTGAAGGTGAGTGATGTAGCCTACCGTAGTTGATTATATTAATTTATTGCGTAAATAGCAGTAGCCTCTTTTTTTTTCACCCCTCCCCTCCATTTCTCTTCCCTCCCTCCCCACTACGCTCCCAAATCTACCTACTTACTTCCCCTTCCTGTCCTACGCTTCATATCCTCGAACTCTCTCACCCCCACCGTCCCTCTCCCCTTCTATCACAACCCCTCCCTTTCCCACCCTTCTCACCCTTTTTGCACATTGTTTTTCTCACTTCCTACTTCCTTCCACTCTCTCTCTCTCTCTCTCTCTCTCTCTCTCTCTCTCTCTCTCTCTCTCTCTCTCTCTCTCATCTCTCTTCTCTCTCTCTCCTCTCTCTCTCTCTCTCTCTCTCTCTCTCTCTCTCTCTCTCTCTCTCTCTCTCTCTCTCTCTCTCTCTCTCTCTCCAGCTGTACCCTTGACTCGCCTCGCCCTGTCCTGCCACACCCTACCTAACCCTTACCCCTCCCCCCCCCACACACGGTCGAGTACATTGTCAACAACATAAATAAAGTAGACTATAATTTCAATAATTATTGAGCTGTCACTATTTTTTTGTAAAAAAATAAGTATATTTTTGGTCCATTTGCTCAAGAACACGTACGGTATATATTCTTTTTGTTTTTTTCGAGAACACTTATTCTTGTATAATTTGGGCTACTTTTAGGGTAGTATTGGGCGGGATTATTAGTTAGACCAGCAAACCGGCTAGGCTACTTGGCAACAC
>JAWZYT010002649.1:22500-27500 GCA_034508575.1 Petrolisthes manimaculis
TCTCTCTCTCTCTCTCTCTCTCTCTCTCAATTTACAGAGGTGAGGTGGCAGGTAACCTCTTCCTGGGACTAATTACCTTTGGGGACCACACCTTACACCACCTCCTCCCCTCCTTATATACACACACACACACAGACACACACATACACACACACACATACACACACACAGGCACACCATCTCTCTCTCTCTCTCTCTCTCTCACATACACACACAAAAAAAAACATCCAATCTCTCTCTCTATCTTAAAAAACAACAACAACTAATCTCTCTCTCTCTCTCAAAAAAACAACAACAACAAATCTCTCTCTCTCTCTCACATACAGTACATACACAAATAAAAACACACACTCTATCTATCAAAAAAACAACAACAACTAATCTCTCTCTCTCTCTCTCTCTCTCTCTCTCTCTCTCTCTCAATTTACAGAGGTGAGGTGGCAGGTAACCTCTTCCTGGGACTAATTACCTTTGGGGACCACACCTTACACCACCTCCTCCCCTCCGTCGACCACTCCAAACTGGCCCGCCTCTACCCGGTCTTCCTGGACACGTGTCGGCAGTTCGGCGTCCCGTTCAGGTTCGTCACCGTCTGGGAAATGTTCAAAGGAAAGTATTTACAAGTTGCTAATAATACACCTAACTTAGAACCCCCGGGATATAAAGGAAAAATGGAATAGAGGTTTATATATACATATACATACATACATATTCATATACACACATACATACATACACAAGGCGCTAATAATACACCTAACTTAGAACCCCCGGGATATAAAGGAAAAATGGAATAGGGGTTTATATACACACATACATACACACATATATATACACGCACACATTCACTCACATACACACATATACATACACATACATACATACACAAGGCGCTAATAATACACCTAACTTAGAACCCCCGGGATATAAAGGAAAAATGGAATAGAGTTTGTTAATACAGAAATATACATGTTAGCGTAAAGATATACACAGAAATACACACATTAGCATAAAGATATACATGTTAACAGAGAATACACACATTAGCGTAAAGATATACACATTAATGTAGAAATATATACATTAATGTTGAAATATACACATTAATACAGAAATATACACATTAATATAGAAATATACACATTAATATAGAAATATACACATTAATACAGAAATATATACATTAATATAGAAATATACACATTAATACAGAAATATATACATTAATACACAAATATACACATTAATATAGAAATATATACATTAATATAGAAATATATACATTAATACACAAATATACTCATTAATACAGAAATATACACATTAATATAGAAATATATACATTAATATAGAAATATATACATTAATATAGAAATATACACATTAATACAGAAATATATACATTAATATAGAAATATATACATTAATATAGAAATATACACATTAATACAGAAATATATACATTAATACAGAAATATACACATTAATACACAAATATATACATTAATACACAAATATACACATTAATACACAAATATATACATTAATACACAAATATACACATTAATACACAAATATACACATTAATACACAAATATATACATTAATACAGAAATATACACATTAATACACAAATATACACATTAATACACAAATATATACATTAATACACAAATATATACATTAATACACAAATATATACATTAATACACAAATATACACATTAATACACAAATATATACATTAATACACAAATATATACATTAATACACAAATATATACATTAATACAGAAATATATACATTAATACACAAATATACACATTAATACACAAATATACACATTAATACACAAATATACACATTAATACAGAAATATACACATTAATACACAAATATATACATTAATACACAAATATACACATTAATACACAAATATATACATTAATACACAAATATATACATTAATACACAAATATATACATTAATACAGAAATATATACATTAATACACAAATATACACATTAATACACAAATATATACATTAATACACAAATATATACATTAATACAGAAATATATACATTAATACACAAATATATACATTAATACACAAATATACACATTAATACACAAATATATACATTAATACACAAATATATACATTAATACACAAATATATACATTAATACACAAATATACACATTAATACACAAATATACACATTAATACAGAAATATATACATTAATACACAAATATATACATTAATACACAAATATACACATTAATACACAAATATACACATTAATACACAAATATATACATTAATACACAAATATATACATTAATACACAAATATATACATTAATACACAAATATACACATTAATACACAAATATATACATTAATACACAAATATATACATTAATACACAAATATATACATTAATACAGAAATATATACATTAATACACAAATATACACATTAATACACAAATATACACATTAATACACAAATATACACATTAATACAGAAATATACACATTAATACACAAATATATACATTAATACACAAATATACACATTAATACACAAATATATACATTAATACACAAATATATACATTAATACACAAATATATACATTAATACACAAATATATACATTAATACACAAATATATACATTAATACACAAATATACACATTAATACACAAATATACACATTAATACACAAATATATACATTCATATATACACACAAAAGGGAGTGGAATTTATTAATGTAGAAATATATATTATAAAGGAATAATATTTGTAAAAGTATAATTATAAATTTTACTAATATTAAAAAAAACAATGAATTAGTTAAAGATATTGTAGTTAATATATTTTACTAATAATAGAAATTAATTAATTAGTAAAATCATAAATTAGTTATATATTTTACTAATAATTAATAATAATAAAAGTTTAATTATATATTTTACTAATATTATAAAAAATATAATTAGTAAAAAAATAATTTATTTATATATTTTACTAAAAATATAAAAAATATATTAATTATTTATTTTACTAATGTTACATAGATATTAATTAGTTAAAAAATATTGTAGTTATAAATTACATAGATATTAATTTGTTAATAAATATTTTAGTTATATATTAATTTTGTAATATAAGTTTGGTGTGTGTGTGTGTATGTGTGTATTGTAATCACTTATTGTACCTAACCTAACTTAGCCTAACCTATCCTAACCTAACCTAACCTATCCTAACCTAACCTATCCTAACCTAACCTAACCTAACCTAACCTAACCTAACCTAACCTAACCTAACCTAACCTAACCTAACCTAACCTAACCTATCCTAACCTAACCTAACCTAACCTAACCTAACCTAACCTAACCTATCCTAACCTAACCTAACCTATCCTAACCTAACCTAACCTAACCTAACCTAACCTAACCTAACCTAACCTAACCTAACCTAACCTAACCTAACCTAACCTAACCAAATAATAATAATAATAATAATAATAATACTGTAATAATAATAATAATAATAATAATATAATGGTGCTAAAATATCATATTAATAATTATAAAACATATATTTTTACTTATTGTGTGTGTGTGTGTGTGTGTTTCTCTCTGTCCCTCCTTTCCTTCTATTTCCTTCCTTCTCTCTGTCCCTCCTTTCCTTCTATTTCCTTCCTTCTCTCTGTCCCTCCTTTCCTTCTATTTCCTAATTACTATATAATCATTATTACAATATGTATAATTATCAATACAATTAAACCTCGATTTAACGGACTAATAAGATTAATAGTCCGTTACAGCGACGATTTTTTACGAGGGATACAAAAAAAAAAAAAGTTTACAAAAAACAGCACAAAATACAGATATATTTATATATATATATATATGAATAGGTATATAGTGATGTGTAAATAATGTACCTACTGTATAATGTAAAAAATATAATAGAAAAAATTAGTGAAACCAACATTCAGACAAATAATAATAAAAATATCTCACGCTGATTTGTGTCCGTTATATCAGAATTAAGTTATATCGGAGTCCGTTAAATAGAGGTTTAAATTTATATATTATTAAAACTTTCCAAAAATTATGCTAAATATTTTTATTAAAGTTAAATTTGAGTTGAAATTGAAGTGTTTTTTTTATTTCAACCAAATTATTATATGATGATGGTAGTGGTGGTGGTGGTGGTAGTAGTAATAGTAGTAGTAGTAGTAATAGTAATAGTAGTAGTAGTAATAGTAGTAGTAGTAGTAATAGTAATAGTAGTAGTAGTAGTAGTAATATTAATAGTAATAGTAGTAGTAGTAGTAGTAGTAATATTAATAGTAGTAGTAGTAGTAGTAGTAGTAGTAGTAGTAGTAGTAGTAGTAGTAGTAATATTAATAGTAATAGTAGTAGTAGTAGTAGTAATATTAATAGTAGTAGTAGTAATAGTAGTAGTAATAGTAGTAGTAGTAGTAGTAGTAGTAATAGTAGTAGTAGTAGTAGTAGTAGTAATAGTAGTAGTAGTAGTAGTAGTAATATTAATAGTAGTAGTAGTAGTAGTAGTAGTAGTAGTAGTAGTAGTAGTAGTAGTAGTAATATTAATAGTAATAGTAGTAGTAGTAGTAGTAATATTAATAGTAGTAGTAGTAATAGTAGTAGTAATAGTAGTAGTAGTAGTAGTAGTAGTAATAGTGAAGATATACAACAGGAGGTGACACACACACACACACACACACATCACCTACAGTACACACACACACACACACACACACAGACCATCTACAGGTACAGGTGACAACAGTAGTATGGCTACAGAAGGTCACATATCTACCTACTACCTCCTACTGATGACGTCAATAAGGTAAGAGAGAGAGAGACACACACAGACAGACAGACAGACAGAGAGGGAGAGAGAGACACACACACACAGACAGACAGACAGAGAGGGAGAGAGAGACACACACACAGA
>JAWZYT010002649.1:32500-45000 GCA_034508575.1 Petrolisthes manimaculis
AAATAAAATAGATAATAAATAAGTAGGGAAATAAAATAAATAATAATATATATGTATAGAGAAAAAAATAAAATAATAAATATGTATGGAAAAAGAAAATGGATAATAAATAATAACATACAAATATCAAATAAAATAAATATAATAAATAATAATTATGTACTGTATGTATACACAAATAATAAAAATAAGAAAAAGTAAGGAGGGATAATAATAAAAAATGAATAAATAACATTACTTCTCTAACAACATAATTACACTCAGTAAAATACTAATACTAATAATAATAATAATAATACTTATAATACTACTAATAATAATAATAACAATACTACTACTACTACTAATAATAATAATAATAACAATACTACTACTACTAATAATAATAATAATAACAATACTACTACTACTACTAATAATAATAATAATAATAATACCACTACTACTACTACTACTACCACCACCACCACTACTACTACTACTACCACCACCACCACTACTACTACCACTACCACTACTACCACTACTACTACTACTATTACCTCTCTAGCGGCATGGTGTACTTTACATTCACTACCACTACTACTACTACCACTACCACTACTACTACTACTACTACTACTACTACCACCACTACTACTACTACTACTACTACTACTATTACCTCTCTAGCGGCATGATGTACTTTACATTCACTACTACTACTACTACTACTACTACTACTACCATTACCTCTCTAGCGGCATGGTGTACTTTACATTCACTACTACCACTACTACTACTACTACTACCACTACCACTACTACTACCACTACTACTACCACTACTACTACCACTACTACTACTACTACTACTACTACTACTACTACTACTACTACTACTACCACCACCACCACTACTACTACTACTACTACTACTACTACTACTACTACTACTACTACTACTACCACTACCACTACTACTACTACTACTACTACTACTACTACTACTACTACTACTACTATTACCTCTCTAGCGGCATGGTGTACTTTACATTCACTACTACCACTACTACTACCACCACCACTACCACCACTACTACTACCACTACCACTACCACTACCACTACTACCACTACTACTACCACCACCACTACCACCACTACCACCACTACTACTACCACTACCACTACCACTACCACTACTACTACTACTACTACTATTATTACCTCTCTAGCGGCATGATGTACTTTACATTCACTACAATCTCTGGCTGCATAGATTGGCCTCGTCAATTTAATCCGTCTGTGTCGTTTATTACAGTTGGTACACCTGATTGTATTGGCCGCCTCGTCTAGTTTCTCCTGTAGGCGTGTCAGCAGTGTTGCCAATTCTCCCCAGGCGCCCTCTAGCTTCACCTCCTCCGCTAGTCTCAGGTCGTATTCTTTGCGGCGTTCCTGTGTCGCGGAAAATTGTTATTATTATTATTATTATTGTTATTGTTATTATTGTTATTGTCATTGTTGTTGTTGTTATTGTTATTATTGTTATTGTTATTATTATTGTTATTGTTGTTATTATTATTATTATTGTTATTATTATTATCCTGTGCAGCGCAAAATTAAATGTGTTTATAAATAATATTATAATAATAATTTATAAACTTTACAATTAAAAGATATGGGAAACATTATAATTTATAATTTATACTAATAAAGATATGGGAAACATTATAATTTATAATTTATAATAATAAAGATATGGGAAACATTATAATTTATAATTTATAATAATAAAGATATGGGAAACATTATAATTTATAATTTATAATAATAAAGATATGGGAAACACTATAATTTATAATAATAAAGATATGGGAAACATTATAATTTATAATTTATAATACTAGCCGTACCGGTTCTCCGATAATTTCAAAGGCGTGTGCTAATATCTTAAAGGCTTCCTCTGCCCCGGGCTGTTTATTCTTGTCCGGGTGAACTAGGAAAGCCTGTCTCTTGTAGTACTTCTTGATGTCCTCATCCGTGCATCCGTGAGTGAGGCCCAGTATGCTGTAGGGGTCCTGGCCTCGACACGCCAAGAGTCGCTTCATGGCCTCGTCTCCCGTGATGGGTAGTGTTAGGTTGTAGTCTAGAACGCTGCCTATTGATTTCTTGTCTCGGCCTGGAGAGAGAGAGAGAGAGAGATAGATAGATAAATAGGTAGGTAGATAGATACTGTAGATAGATTGATAGATAGGTAGGTAGGTAGATAGGTAGGTAGATAGATAGATAGATAGATAGAGAGAGAGATAGATACTGTAGATAGATAGATTGATAGATAGATAGGTAGGTAGGTAGATAGATAGATAGGTAGGTAGGTAGATAGATAGATAGATAGGTAGATAGATAGATTGATAGATAGGTAGGTTAGGTTAGGTTGTGTTATAGTTACATAGATAAATACTGTACATAGGTAGGTTAGGTTGGGTTGGGTTAGGTTGATCCCGAACTGAACAGAATAATAAGAGTAATTTAATGTTATGTAGAAATTAACGCTACACTGTGGTCTTTTTTTATTACATTATAGGTTGGTGAAGGGTTGTGTCACTGTCACGAGTCAAAATTTGACTCATGACATATTAGTCAATGTGAAGCAGAGATAAGTGGAAGATAATATCTTCACTACCATATTACACCGTCCTTTATATTCAGTGGGCAATGAATATCTCTGCTACACATCCATACTATTGGATAGAAGATGTCACTATTATAATTATAATGTAAGAATTAGGAAGTTATGTAACGTTCCTAGTTACTTTCCAGGTTAACTATGAAATACATATACAAATTGTAACCTGTGGAAGAAAGGACACCTTTGACTTTTGATCTTTGATAAAATAAAGACCCAGTAAAAAGGGAGAGTTTCTTTACCCCTAGCTAGCTCGTGATAGGAATTGCGTACTTGGGAGTTACATTTGCATATATATCGAGTTACCGACAAACAATTAAATAATTGTTAATAAAACCCGAAAGGGTTTGTTACAGTCACATAACTAACTAACTAACTAACTACACTGTGCTCTATTTTTATTACATTATAGGTTAGTGAAGGGTTGTGTCACATAAAGTGAATTTAGCATAAAGTAAATTGTACATTTCCATAATAAATAATGGTACTTTAACTTGAAAATGGAGCCTAATGGTTCATGGTAGTTTAAGAGTTCAGGGAAATTGCATCTATTTAATTTTTTTCATGATACGTACTATTTCAAATTCGCATAATTTAAACTCATCTCTGAGTGTGTTTGTGTGTGTTACAGTGTTCAATAATGTGTTTAATAGAATGAGGTGATGTGTTGTATATCTCTCTCTCTCTCTCTCTCTCTGTCTCTCTCACACACGCACATCTCTCTATCTATCTCTTACCTGACAATTTAAATACCTCTTATATCTCTTTATCTCTCTCTCACACACACACACACATCTCTTTATCTACCCTTACAGAGGTACACTTGTAATTCTCTCTCTCTCTCTCTCTCTCTCTCTCTCTCTGTCTTGTCTGTCTGTCTGTCTGTCTGTCCGTCTGTCTGTATGTGTGTCTGTCTGTCCGTCTTTCTCACACACACACACACACACACACACTCACCTGCCGACTTCTTTTCCTCCTTTTCTTTAGTCGTGAAGAAGGAATATATCCATTCCCCGAGGTGTCTGAGAGAGAGTCTACCCTTACAGAGATACACCTGTAATTGTACCCAACCCAAGGCGAGGAGGTGGAGTGAGAGTCGAGTGCTCATTACAGCTACGTCGGCTGTAAGTGTACCGAGCCAGGTCAAGGCCCGGGCTAGGTGTCCCGCCCAGGTCACGCCCAACGCCCAACCTTGGTTCGCCAACTCTGTGAGGGTGGGGGGGGGAGAGAGGGGGGGATGTTATAATGGTCATAATAATAATAATAATAATATTAATATTAATAATAATAACAATAATAATAATAACAATAATAATAATAATAATAACAATAACAATAATAACAACAATAATAATAATAACAATAATAATAATAATAATAATAATAATAACAATAATAATAACAATAATAATAATAATAATAATAACAATAATAATAATAATAATAATACCTTTATAAGTCACTGTGTTATTTTTGCGTCGTCTGGGAGTACGTCGGAGTTCTTTGTTATTGTTGTTGTTGTTGTTGTTGTTGTTGTTGTTGTTGTTGTTCTTGACGGAGCCTTGTCTCGTCCGGCCTGACCCTCGCATAGACGACGGAACGCTGCCATTTACACCGTCTGTAATAAATATAAACGCCTTAATAAAAGTTACTTAATAATAAATAATAATAATCATTTACACAGTCTATAATAAATATAAACGCCTTAATAAAAGTTACTTAATAATAAATAATAATAATAATAATATGTAATGTAAGAGTTAACTAATAATAATAATAACGTGCCATAAAAGTTACTTAATAATTAATAATAAATAATAATAATAATAATATGTAACGTAAGAGTTAACTAATAATAATAACAATAATAATAATAACGTGCCATAAAAGTTAATTAATAATAAATAATAATAATAATATGTAACGTAAGAGTTAACTAATAATAAAAATAATATGTGCCATAAAAGTTACTTAATAATAAATAATAATAATGATAATAATATGTAATGTAAGAGTTAACTAATAATAATAATAATAATAATAATAACGTGCCATAAAAGTTAATTATGTATTAATATGCAGTAAAAGTTTATTAAGCACATATATGCGATAAATGTTAATTAATAATAATAATAACAATAATAATAATAATAACAATAATAATAATAATAACGATAATAATAATAACAATAATAACAATAATAATAATAATAACGATAATAATAACGATAATAATAATAACAATAATAATAATAATAACGATAATAATAACGATAATAACGATAATAATAACGATAATAATAACAATAATAACAATAACAATAACAATAATAATAATAATAATAATAATAATAATAATAATAATAACAATAATAATAATAACAATAATAATAATAATAATAATAATAATAATAACAATAATAATAATAATAATAATAACAATAACAATAATAATAATAATAATAATAATAACAATAATAATAATAATAACGATAATAATAATAATAATAACGATAATAATAATAATAATAACGATAATAATAACGATAATAATAATAATAATAATAATAACAATAATAATAATAATAATAACAATAATATTAATAATAATAATAATAATAATAATAATAATAATAATAACAATAATAATAATAATAACAATAATAATAATGATAATAATAATAATAATAATAATAATAACAATGATAATAATAACGATAATAATAACAATAATAATAATAATAATAACAATAATAATAATAATAATAATAATAAACGCCTATGGAACGCTGCCATTTACAACGACCGTCAACATTGTATTCCCGGGCGGAGAAAAACAAACCATATGACATTTTAACAGCAATAAATTTTGAATTAATGAGGTACAATACCAATATATAAGAATCGTGTGAGATTTAGGTGTTACACTGTGGTCTTTTTTTATTACAGGTTAGGTTCCTGAAGGGGTTGCATAACTAACTAACTAACTAACTAACTAACTAACTACACTGTGCTCTTTTTTTATTACAGGTTAGGTTCCTGAAGGGGTTGCATAACTAACTAACTAACTAACTAACTAACTAACTAACTAACTAACTAACTAACTAACTAACTACACTGTGGTGTTTTTTTATTACATTATAGGTTGGTGAAGGGTTGTGTCACATAAAGTGAATTTAGCATAAAGTAAATTGTACATTTCCATAATAAATAATGGTACTTTAACTTGAAAATGGAGCCTAATGGTTCATGGTAGTTTAAGAGTTCATGGGAATTAATTACAACATGACACCCCTTTAACCCTCCCCCCCCCAAGCCTGTCCCCTTATTCCTACCCCCCCCCAAACCCCCCCCCCAAGCCTGTACCCCAATTCCCACACCCCCAGAAATAAGAAAATAACAATAACATGAAATAAAAGTGATTCAAGTGAAATAATAAAATATCTCTATGTAAAGGTCTCAAAAATATTAATGTGGTTTTATTTGGATTTTCGTAATAAATAATAAAATATCTCTATGTAAATAAAGGTCTTAAAAATATTAATGTGGTTTTATTTGGATTTTCGTAATAAATAATAAAATATCTCTATGTAAATAAAGGTCTCAAAAATAATAATGTTTTTTTATCTGTATTTTCGTAATAAATAATAAAATATCTCTTATGTAAAGGTCTCAAAAATATTAATGTGGTTTTATTTGGATTTTTGTAATAAATAATAAAATATCTCTATGTAAAGGTCTCAAAAATATTAATGTGGTTTTATTTGGATTTTGGTAATAAATAATAAAATATCTAGATGTAAAGGTCTCAAAAATATTAATGTGGTTTTATTTGGATTTTGGTAATAAATAATAAAATATCTATCTATATGTAAAGGTCTCAAAAATATTAATGTGGTTTTATTTGGATTTTCGTAATAAATAATAAAATATCTCTATGTAAAGGTCTCAAAAATATTAATGTGGTTTTATTTGGATTTTGGTATTCATAGGGTTATATTGAAATTTTGAAAATGAACCCCCTCTCGGTTGAACCCCCCTCTCGGTTGAACCTCTTAAATATTGGTTGAACCCCTTTTAAGAAGTGGTCGCCCCAAGAAGAACAATAATAAAAATAAATAAATAAATAAATAAATACATTACCTTGCGTTCTTCTCTCGTCCTTTGAAAGCCGCTGTTGTTGTTGTTGTTGTTGTTGTTGTTGTGGGTTGTTGCGAGGCTTGTCCGAGCGCTCGTGGTCCGGGTTGTGACTGTTGTTGTTGTTGTTGTTGTTATTAGTGGGGGCGGTGGTTGTGGTTGTAGTACGTGCATGGTGACTTGGGCTTATGGTGGTTGTAGGTGTAGGGTTGTGAGTGGTTGTGGGTGTTGGGTTGTGGTTGTGAGTGGTTGTAGATGTTGGGTTGTGGTTTGTGGGTGTTGGGTTGTGGTTGTGAGTGGTTGTAGGTGTTGGGTTGTGGTTGTGAGTGGTTGTGGGTTTTGGGTTGTGATTGTGAGTGGTTGTAGGTATTGGGTTGTGGTTGTGAGTGGTTGTGGGTTTTGGGTTGTGATTGTGAGTGGTTGTAGGTATTGGGTTGTGGTTTGTAGGTGTTGTAGGTGTTGGGTTGTGGTTGTGGGAGGTTGTAGGTGTTGGGTTGTGGTTGTGAGTGGTTGTAGGTGTTGGGTTGTGATTGTGGGAGGTTGTAGGTGTTGAGTTGTGGGTTGTAGATGTAGGGTTGTGATTGTGGGAGGTTGTAGGTGTTGGGTTGTGGTTGTGGGAGGTTGTAGATGAAGTGTTGTAATTGTTATTATGGTTGTGAGAGGTTGTGGAATTGTGGTTGTGATTGTGGAAGGTTGTAGATGAGGTGTTGTTGTTGTTGTTGTTGTTGTGATTGTGGAAGGTTGTAGATGAGGTGTTGTTGTTGTTGTTGTTGTTGTTGTGATTGTGGGAGGTTGTTGTTGTTGTTGTTGTTGACGAGCTGCTGTTGTGATTGTGGGTTGTTGAAGGCGTGTTGTTGTTGTTGTTGTTGTTTGTTGTTGTTGTTGTGCCCAGGTTGTTGTTGATGTAAGGAGTCCGTCTGCCGGGAAAACAAACATTAAAACACACTGAAAACAAACATACATACAAACATTTTAAAGATTGTAATATTACTTTTTATATTATCTTTTAACTTTTATATTTTTATACATGTAATTATATTATAACTGTATTTTACACTTTTTAATTTTATTTTTTCAGCCAGTTTATTTATTATTTATTATTATTATTATTATTATTATTACACACACACTCTCTCTCTCTCATATACATATACATACATACACACACACACACTCTCTCTCTCTCTCTCTCACATACACACACCACATACATATACAGTACATACATACATACACACACACACTCTCTCTCACATACACACACACTCTCTCTCTCTCACATACACACACCACATACATACATATACATACATACACACACACCCTCTCTCTCACATACACACACACACTCTCTCTCTCTCTCTCACACACACACACTCTCTCTCTCTCTCACACACACACTCTCTCTCTCTCACATACACACACACACACACACACATACATATATACACACACACACTCTCTCTCTCTCACACACACACACACACACACATAAATACATACACTCTCACTCTCTCTCACACACACACACACACACATAAATACACACACACACCCTCTCTCTCTCACACACACACACTCTCTCTCTCTCTCACATACACACACTCTCTCTCTCTCACATACACACACACACACACACACATAAATACATACACTCTCACTCTCTCTCACATACACACATACACTCTCTCTCACATACACACACATACACTCTCTCTCACATACACACATACACTCTCTCTCACATACACACACATACACTCTCTCTCACATACACACACACACACACACACATAAATACATACACTCTCACTCTCTCTCACATACACACATACACTCTCTCTCACATACACACACATACACTCTCTCTCACATACACACACACACCACACACATACATACATACACACACACTCTCTCTCACACACACACACACACACACACATACACTCTCTCTCACATACACACACCACACACATACATACATACATACACACACACTCTCTCTCACACACACACACATACACTCTCTCTCACATACACACACACACACACACTCTCTCACACACACACACACACACCAATGGTACAAACCGTTTGTATTAAAACGTGCTAAGCAAACGAACCACTTATTACTAATATTATTATCTAAATAAAACACCGTCGTTGAGTTGGTGTTTTATCGCGTTTGTTTATCTCTTATTATGGTTATCTCAAGCTGATAAATGTGTGTGTGTGTGTGTGTGTGTGTGTGTGTGTGTGTGTGTGTGTGTGTGTGTGGAGGGGGGGTGGAGTTTATTAGTGTGTGTTTTTGTTTGTGTTTTTGTTTTTGTTTGTCTGTGTGTGTGTGTCTTTGTTCATGTTATTTTAAGAATTCGTTTAAATCGCATTTATTTAATTTTTTTCATGATACCCACTATTTCAAATCATGTATGTATACATTTATTTATACATGTATAAATGAAATAAATGTATAAAATTAATGTATATAAAACTTATAAAATAAATGTAAATAAAACGTATAAATAAAACGTAAATAAAACGTATTAAAACGTATAAATAAAAACATATAAAAATGTATAAATAAAACGTATAAATTAAAACGTATTAAAACATATAAATAAAACCATACAAAAATGTATAAATAAAACATATGAAAAAAAACGTAAATAAAACGTAAATAAAACGTATAAATAAAACGTATAAAACAAACGTATAAAACAAACGTATGACTCACCTTGGAGGTTGTTTGTTGTGTATGGAAGTCATTTTGTTGTTAAGATGACTGTTGTTGTTGTTGTTGTTTGTTGTTGTTGTTGTTGTTGTTGTCCCGAAGTCGCTTAGGTCAAACTCATCCAAACCAACACTACTACTACTACTACTACCACTACTACCTTTACCACTACTACTACTACTACTACTACCTTTACTACTACTACTACCTTTACTACTACTACTACTACTACCACTACTACCTTTACCACTACTACTACTACCACTACTACCTTTACCACTACTACTACTACTACTACTACCTTTACTACTACTACTACCTTTACTACTACTACTACTACTACCTTTACTATTACTACTACTATTTTTTTTACCACTACCACTACTACTACTACCACCACTACCACTACCACCACTATTACTATTACTACTACTATTTTTTTTACCACTACCACTACTACTACTACCACCACTACCACTACCACCACTATTACTATTACTACTACTATTTTTTTTACCACTACCACTACTACTACTACCACTACCACTACGTAATTTACTACTACTACTACTACTACTACTACTACTATTATTAATTTTGCTTGGGGTAGTAATACGAGGCCTATGTTCCGGACGACTACTACTACTACTACTACTACCACTACTACTATTATTAACTCTACTACTACTACTACTACTACTACTATTATTACTATTTCCTCTGCTACCAATACTACTACTATTACTACTACTACTACTATTATTTCCTCTACATCTACTACTACTACTACTACTACTACTACTACTACTACCTACTATCTTGCTTACAACTGCCGAATAGGAGGGCCTTTGTTGTTGTTGTTGTTGTTGTTGTTGTTGTGTTCGCATGTTGTTGTTGTTGTTGTTGTTTTTCTTCTTTGGGGTCGAACCTGTGTTGTTGTTGTTGTTGTTGTTGTTGTTTGCGAGGGGTATTGTTTGTTGTGGCGGTGTGTGTGTGTGCGTTTGTGGAGTTCTGGGGTCGACGTTTGTTTGCGGGTCGACGTTTGGCGCATGTGTTTGTTGCATTCTGGGGTCGACGGTGTTTGTGGCGAGCGTTTGTTGCATTCTGGTGTCGACGGTGTTTGTCGCGTGTGTTTGTTGCAGTCTGGGGTCGACGGTGTTTGTTTGTGACATTCTGGGATCCACGTTTAGCGCTTGCGGTGTTTGTGGGTCGACGTAGGATGCCCGCGTTTGTTGTGGTGTTTGTTGCGTGTAGGCGGCGGCGGCGGTGTTTGTCAAATTGCTTCTAAACGGATCAAACGGACTGAACAAACTCCCCAGAGAAGACGTGATCATGTTTGAAAAGCGAGCGGACATCTTGTTTGTGTTGTTGTTGTTGTTTGTGTTTGTTGTTGTGTTTGTCCGTGTGAGTTGTTGAATTCTCTCGTGTTCGCGCGAGTAGAAGCTGAATTGTTGTTGTTGTTGTTGTTGTTGTAGGAGTGGGTTTGTTGTTGTCCGAATAGTGTGTTGTTGTTGTTGTTGTTGTGGGGTCGTTGTCGTTGTTATTGTTGGTCCGATATTGTGTTGTTGTTGTTGTTGTTGTTGTTGTGTAAGTCTAAGGTCACTACCACCACCTCCGCCCACGGCAGTAGCATCACGCCCTCCACCAACAGCCACCATCAGCCTAGGGTCACCACCACTGCCACTGCCGCCGCTATTAATTCCTCCTGCAGTAGCATCACGCCCTCCACCAACAGCCAATAGCCTAGGGTCACCACTGCCACTGTTGTTAATTCCTCCTGCAGTAGCATCACGCCCTCCACCAACAGCCAATAGCCTAGGGTCACCACTACCACCACTGCCGCCACTATTAATCCCTCCTGCAGTAGCATCACGCCCTCCACCAACAGCCACCAATAGCCTAGGGTCACCACTGCCACTACTACCACCACTACAGGTATTGGTAGGGAAGGAGGTCGGACCGAAGGGGGAAGTCCCACCGCTGCCACCAATGTTAGTATTTCCGAATGGGGTCGCGCTGCCGCTGTTGTTGTTGTTGTTGTTGTTGTTTCCGAAGGGGGAAGTCACACGGCCGCTGTTGTTGTTGTTGTTGTTGTTGTTTCCGAACGGGGAAGTCCCACCGCCGTTGTTGTTGTTGTTGTTGTTGTTGTTTCCGAACGGGGAAGTCCCACCGCCGCCACCAGTGTTGTTGTTTCCGAAGGGAGTCGTGCTGCCGCTGTTGTTGTTGTTGTTGTTGTTGTTGTTGGAGAAAGGGGATGATCCATGGTGTTGTTGTTGTTGTTGTTGTTGTTGGTAGTGGTGGTGATGGTGGTGGTGGTGTGTGAGTCGTAGTCCCAGGTCGGATGAGGAGCGGTATAATGGACTACGACTGCCATCCAACTCAACCCCAAACAAATCCTGACTCACTGAATAACTCCTACTACTACTACTACTACTACTACTACTAACACTACTACCAATACTACCAACACCACTACTACCACTACTCATACCAATGCTACCAATACCACTACCACTACTACCACTACCCATACCAATACTACTCATTCCTACACCACTACCAATAGCCATATCATGAGTGGGTTGGGGGCGGGCGTGGGGGTGCGGGGGCGAGACGGCAGCAGCAGTAGTAGTAGTTGGGGGCGGGGGGGTGCCAGACGGGGGGGTGGCGCTGGTGGTGTGCCATGGGGGTGTCGCGGCCGAGGGTATGAAGCCGGACTGGTAATGACGGGAGTGGTGTTGAGGGGTTAAATCGTTAGCCACTCGCTCCAGTAGTTGTCCGAGGCCTCGACCCTCCCTCGCACCACCGCCCCCGCCCCCGCTCCCTCCCCCGCCACCGCCGCCGCCTCCGTCGCACCACGCTTGTTGTTCCTCGCTCCCGGACATCATGCAATCTGGCAACAATGGTTATAATAATAATAATGATACTGGCAACAATGGTTATAATATAATAATAATAATGAT
>JAWZYT010002649.1:47500-49171 GCA_034508575.1 Petrolisthes manimaculis
GTGTTTTTTTCCGTTTTTTTCTTCTTATATTATCGTATATTAACTCGTATGTTATTGTACTTGAATTATTGTGATTGTTTATTTATTGTTGTTTTTGTGTGTTTGTGTGTTTGTTTGTTTGTTTGGGTTGGTTATTTTTGTGTTTTTTGTTTGTTTTTGTGTTTTATTGGTGTTTGTTTGTGTGTTTGTGTCTTAAATTATCGTATGTTATTGTACTTGAATTATTAGTATTGTTTATTTATTGTTTTTGTGTGTTTGTGTGTTTGGATTGGTGTTTTTATTTGTTTGTGTGTGAGTGTGTGTTAGGATTGGTGTTTGTTTATGTGTGTATGTGTGTGTAATTGGTGTTTGTGTGTGTTTTTTGTTTCTTATGCTATCGTACTTAAATTATTTTATTATTATTTATTTTGTATGTTTGTGTGTGTTTGGATTGGTGTGATAGTGTTTTTATTATTTTTGTTGTTTGTTTTTGTGTCTGTGTGTGTGTAATTGGTGTTTGTTTGTGTGTGTGTATATGTGTGTAATTGGTGTTTATTATCGTACATTAACTCGTATGTTATTGTGTCTGAATTATTATTATTATTATTATTTTGTATTTTTGTGTGTGTTTGTATTGGTGTTTTTATTATTTTGTTTGTTTTTGTGTGTGTAATTGGTGTTTTTCTGTTTTTCTTCTTAAATTATCGTACATTAAATCTTATATTGTTGTACTTGAATTATTATTATTATTTATTATTATTTTTGTGTGTTTATATGTTTGTGTGTGTGTTTGTATGTTTAGATTAGTGGTATTTGTGTGTATGTGTGTGTGAGGATTGATGTGTGTTTGTTTGTATGCGTGTGTGTATGTGTATGTTTGTGTCCCTTATGCTATCGTACTTTCATTATTATTATTTATATTGTGTGTTTGTTTGTGTGTGTGTGTGTGTGTATGTGTGTGTGTGTGTGTGTGTGTATGTGTGTGTTTGTATGTGTGTGTGTGTGTGTTGTATGCAAGGAATGGTGGTTTTTGAGTGGATATATACATACATATACATACATACATACATACATACATACAAACAAAACACATACATACAAAAACATACATACAAATACATATATACATACATACATATACAAATAAATACATATACATACATACATATACATATAAATACAAATAAATATAAATACATACATATAAATACATACATACACACATACATAAATAAATACATATACATAATTATCGTACCCGGCAACAACAACAACAACAACTTGTATTTTCCGCCGCTAGATGGCTCTACATGTCACTTTTTCCCGCCAAATTTTAAAACACACACACACGCATACATACATACAATATACACATACACACATATTTACACATACACATACAATATATACATACACATACACATAATATTCACACATACACATACATACATACAATATTCATACACACATACATACATACATACACATACAATATACACACACGCATATTTTATTCACACACACACACTCTCTCTCACACACACACACACACACACACTCTCTCTCTCTCTCTCGCCACACACACACACTTCTTTCTAACCAACACACTCCCTCCTTCCCCCCCCCTCTCTCTCTCTCTCTCTGTGTCTGTGTGTGTACTACCTCTCTCTCTCTCTCTCTCTCTCTCTCTCT
>JAWZYT010002650.1:2500-28756 GCA_034508575.1 Petrolisthes manimaculis
ATATATATATATATATATATATATATATATATATATATATATATATATTCTGCCGTTGAATGTACTAAGGAATTGAAGGGAAGACATCTAACACACACACACAGATGAGTCTAACTAGTCCTCTAAATTCTACAATAAAACAGATCCCTTAGCCTTTAATTAACGGTGGTATTTTGTTTCCTGGCATAGTATGGAGGAGTCAGTAACGACCCAATTTCCAAAGCAGAATATTTCCCCTTAAGAATAAGTCATGAGGGGAAGATTCTTGTTAACGGTGAATTAAAAATGTTCTTGATTCCTCCAAACTATACCAGGAAACAGGCAGGTCCCCTATTAGTACCATTGAGGTGATTGGTTTCCTGGAATAGTTTGGGGGGAAAATAATAATAAGGGAAATGAAGCGAGTGAGGCAAAAAAAAAAGAAGATAATAATAAGGGAAATGAAGTGAGTGAGGCAAAACAAAAAAGGAAAATGAAGTGAGTGAGGCTAAAAAAAAAAAAGGAAGTGAAGTGAGGCAAAACAAAAATAATAATAATAATAATAAGGGAAATGAAGTGAGGCCAAAAAAAAAAAAAAAAAAAGGAAAATGAAGTAAGTGAGGCAAAAAGAAAACAAAGGAAAAAAAAAAGGTAAATGAAGTGAGGCCAAAAAAAAAAAAAAAGAAAATAGGAAAATGAAGTAAGTGAGGCAAAAAGACAACAAAGGAAAAAAAAAAAAAAAAGTAAATGAAGTGAGCGAGGCGCCAAGTGACCGTCAGACTCCGTGGTGGGTTCGATAATCAATCAAGTGGTCTGATTCACAGGTGCTCGATACAGCCGATAGTAACCTTCCCTCACCACTCACACATGTTGTCAAGTGTGGCGACACCTACTGTGCCTCTGATAGGGCCGTGTGGGATACCTATATAAACACATGAACACACATACCTATATAAACACATGAACACACATACCTATATAAACACATGAACACACATACCTATATAAACACATGAACACACATACTTATATAAACACATGAACACACATACCTATATAAACACATGAACACACATACTTATATAAACAAATGAACACACATACCCATTGAGAAACATGCCTATTAAATCACATGAACACACATACCTATCAAAACACATAAACACACATACCTATCAAAACACATGAACACACATACCTATCAAAACACATGAACACATACCCATTAAGACACATGCCTATTAAAACACATGAACACACATACCTAGCAAAACACATGAACACAGTCATTTGCAGACACGCAGAAACACATGTTTACTCGTAAGCACAGGTGTTTTCACTCTCAAACGCAAACGTTAACACACGCAAACACAAACTTTATCACACGCACACACCTCTATCAGGACTGAGTTGTCCACAATTAACTGGAAGGCAAACAGCCATATATAAATATAATTGAGAGTCAATCATTATAATTAGTTCTTGCGTTTCCCTGAAGGCGATTCCATATCTGATTAAAAGTGCTATCACTACTAAAACTTTCAATAGAATTCCCACACGTCAAATGGTTGGTGTTTTCTGAGTAACAACAACAAAAAAGTCTATAGCAAACTTTGTTGATTTGTTTTGTTCGTCGGAGCTGTCCAGAAAACTATCCACTCCCAATAGTTTCCATCAACGTAAAGTCCTATTTCGTCCTGGGCCAATATCAGCGCTATCTCGGCCCTCACACTATTAAGGGAAGTGGACAGGGGCATAAGGGGCGCAGGGGAGCAGGGGCAGGGGGACATGGGCAGAAGGAAGGGGGGTAGGGGTTAGAGGACAGGGGGACATGGGCAGAAGGAACAGGGGGTAGGGGGGCGAGGGCAGGGGGGCAGGTGTTACGGGATTAAGAGAAAGGGGGCATAAAGGCAGGGAATATGGGGAAGGGGGGGCAAGGGGCAGCAGGGGGACAGGGTGGAGTAGAATAAGACACACGGGAGCTCCGGAATTGAACAAATTAAGGAGAGGGTATATATAGTTCTGACATTTTTGGAGATAATGATTCCTTTAAACTATTCCAGGCAACAAGATACCATTATTTTTCTTCATCTGGGTCTGTTTCCTGGCATACTTTGGAGGATTCAAGGTGCTCCAATCTATCAAAAGTATACTCTCCCCTTAAGCGACATTATTTCCCACACCACAAAGTACAGTACCTCTTTCCAGTTACTTCTTGCTTACAATAGATTCAAAGTGAAAATACGAAGGTAATATTAACAGTCACAACAAAACCATAAAAGTACAGCCACAATCAAATAACCACCCACACATTTCTTCCATTGTCCAAATAAATCAATATCCTATCAAAATATATCATACAACACCTTACGTCATCTCAAATCCCTCATTTATTATTATGAGGTGCTGCAAAAATCATACACGTGTTGTTATTTATTCCCAAGATATTTACTATGATGGAAGAAAAGTGTCGGTGGATATGAATTATTTTGATTGTGGCTGGCTGTACCTTATATATATATTTTTTTTAATAAACTAAAGAGAGATTATATAACAGCAAGCACATTACCCACCAAAACATATCAAAATCTTTAAAATAAACTAAATGTAATGGTGTTCAGGAAATAATTATTGTTGGGTAATGCAAACTTCATCTCACTGATAAGTTACTAAAGTTTTGCAAAGGTTATAGCTACGTCACGTTGAAAAGAAAGAAGCTTACGTATCAGAAAAGTCAGGTACAGGTAACGCCAGGTAGGAGAACTGTTTATGGATGGTGATAACATTAATTCCTCGGGCAGTAAATCTCTGTGATAATTAGTCTCATTAGACAACCTATACCTTTCCTTATCTCTCCCCTCCCATACCACACACTCGTCTCTCGCTTTGGCCTTCACGTCTCCCTCACACCCTCCATCTCTCTCTCTCTCTCTCTCTCTCTCTCTCTCTCTCTCTGCTATCCTCATCCTCATCCTTTTTCTCTTCCTCCTCCTCAACCTCCTGCTTTTCGCTCTCAGACTTCAATTTCTCCCTCTCGTCCTTCAATTGCTCTGCTTTCTCGCCCCGCATCTCTCCCTCTTTCTTCTGCTTCTGGCCTTCCACCTCATCATCATCATCATCATCATCATCCACAACCATTACCTCCTACTCCTCCTTTTCCTCGTCTGTCTGCTTCCTCCTTTTATTTCTTATTCTTCTCTTCCTCCTTCCTTTCCTCTTCTGCTTTTACCTTCTATTTCTTATTCTTTTCTTCCTCCTTCCTTTCCTCGTCTGCTTTTTCCTTCTATTTCTTATACATCTCTTCGTCCTTCCTTTCCTCGTCTGCTTCCTTCTTCTATTTATTATTATTCTCTTAGTCCTTTCCTTTATGGTCTACTTTTTCTTTCTATGTCTTATCCTTCTCTTCCTCCTTCCTTTCATCGTCTGCTTCCTCCCTCTCAAATTTTTATCATTATCTTCCTCTTTACCTTCTTCTGCTTCCTCCCTTTCCTATTTCTAATCCATATATTTCCCTTCTTCGTCTCCGTCGTCCCTCTCTTATTTCCTATCCTTCTCTTCCCCCTTCCTATCTCTCTCTTCTTCTTCTCTCTCTGACTGTCTTCATCTCATCCAGCCTTCCTTCTATCACCACCTTTCCTTTTACTTCATTTATCTACAAATTTTCCTCTTCCTAAATGGCAGACGACTTCCTCTCATTTTCCATCAATTATCTCCCCTTTCATTTTCTATCTTTTATCTCTCTTTTCCTCTTCCTCCTTCTCCATCCATCTCAGGACACTTTCCTCCCAAGCCCCCTCCATCCCTCCTTCCCTATACCTCCTTCTCTCCTTATCTTCTTCCCTCCTTCCCTACCACCTCTCCTCCCTACCTCCTTCCCTCCCTCACTATACCTCCTTCCCTCCCTGTCTTTTTTACTCCTTCCCTCCTTCTGTACCACCTCTCCTCCCTACCCTCCTTCCCTCCCTGTCTTTTTTCCTCCTTCCCTACCACCTCTCCTCCCTCCCTCCTTCCCTACCACCTCTCCTCCCTCCCTCCAGACATTTTCTTTTTCTCTCCCATCAGTTTATTTTTTCCCCTCGAATTTTCTCATCCGTCCAAGTTCCCATCCTCATCTTTCATTCCCTGATTTCTTCTTTTCTCCTCCTCCTCCTCCTCCTCCTCCTCCTTCTCCTCTCTCGTTCCTTCTTTCCTCCTTCTTTCCCTCCTTTCACGACTCATTTTTTTCTCTTCTTTTTCTTATCTTACTCCTATTCCTCATCTCTCTTCCCTTCTTCCTTCCCTCCTTTCACGTCTCTTTTTTTTTCTCCTCCTCCTCCTCTTTTGTTCATGACTATTTTACTTTATTTTCGTCTCCTCCTCCTCCTCTTCCTCCCCCTCCTCCTCCACCCCTTCTCCTTCTCCTCTTCCTCCCTCTATTCATGACTCTTTTTTTTTCCTCCACCGTATTTCTCCCTCCAAATTTGTTCCTTCTTCTTCTTCTTCTTCTTTTTCTTCTTCTTCTTCTTCGTCTTCTTCTTCTTCTATCTCGTCCAATAATTGCCTAATCTATTTTCTGGCCGGATTCCTCTGCTATCGGGGTTACAATGTTTCTGTTTCACAAGACTGTTTCCCCTTTTCATCAGCATTCGATTTATTCTGTCCTTACGTTCTGTTCTCTGTTTTGTTTTTCTTCTCTTTACTTATACTCCTTTTCTTCTTTTCCTTTTCTTTTCCTATATTCTTTTACTTTCTTCTCTTTTTTTTTATTTGCTCCTCTTTTTTTTTTCCTTTTCTTTACTTTTTTTCTTCTCTTTTTTCCTTTTCTTCTCTCTTCTTCTCCACTTTTACTTTCTTTTCTTCTCCTCTTTTCTTTCTTTTATCTTTTTCTTGTCATTTTCTTTTCTCTTCTCATTCCTCCCCTTCTCTTCTCTTCTCATTCCTTCACTTCTTTCATTTTTTATTTTCTCTTCCCATTCCTCAGTTTTTCCTCTCTCGTCTACTTCCTGCTCCCATCCTTTCCTTTCCTTTCCTTTACATTCCTTTAACATCTTCCTATCTCTTCTCATTTATCTTTCTCCTTCTTTCCTTCCATTTATTCCATTACATTTCCTTCCCTTTACGTCCTTTGCATGTCAATCTTTTCCATTTTCTTCCACTTGTTCCATTCCCTTTCTTTCTCCTCCTCCTTTCTTTATCTCCTTCCTTTTTTTTTTTTTTTTTTTTGGGGGGGGGTTCTTTATCTATCTATATTATTATTATTTCCTTCCTATCTTTTTCTTTTTTCTTTTAGGGGGGGGTGTCATTATCCATCTCTATATAATATTTCCTCTTCCATTATTTCGCATCTGATTAAATAAAGCCTTTATTTTATATTTTGATACATCTAAAAAAAAAAAAAAAAAAAAAAAAAAAAAAAAAAAAGTAATTACCCATCCTTGGAATATTATACTTTCCTTCCTTCTTTCCTTTCCTTTCCTTCCATTTCTTGAGTAAGCTTCCTCATTATGCTTGATCACCATTCATTAGCTTAAGAACCTCGTTTATCTTTCCTTCCTTGAATTTTTTTTTTTTTTTTTTTTTTTTTTTGGAGGGGCGTAGTTAAGTTTGAGCCAAATTATTTTCCTTCCTGGGGTCAAATATTTTCTGCTTGTGCACTTCTTTCTTCAGTTTTTTTTTTTTTCTGTCTGATTTATTCATTGCAACCTGAATGTGTTTTTAGTTTTATCTATTTTACTGTTAGTTATAATTTTACTATATTAATGAAGTTGTCTGTTTCCTTTATAATTCCATTCTCACATTATATATTTATCTTTTTTTTAATATTTTCATTCCTTTCCTTCTTTGCAATCGTAGCAAACAATTTTCTTTCCTCATTTTACCACGTATCACTACCAACCTTTCCTACTTGGCTCCTTCCTTCCCTCCCTCCTTCCTTCCTTATCATCCTTCATAATTTCAATCTTCCACCATCATCCCTTCTTATCGATCCTTACTTCTCCTTCTTACTTCTTTCCTTCCTACCGTCTTCCCTGCTCACTTCATCACGCTCTCGCTCTCTCTCTCTCTCTCTCTCTCTCTCTCTCTCTCTCTCTCTCTCTCTCTCTCTCTCTCTCTCTCTCTCTCTCTCTCTCTCTCTCCTCTCTCTCTCTCTCTCTCTCTCTCTCCTATCCCATTTTCTCCTTCTTCCACTTCTCTTCCACTTCTATCCCTACCTCCTTTGAATCCTACCTAAATATTCCTCAGCTTTACCTCTCCTATACTCTCTGACTCTCTGCTTTTTCTTCCTTATTTCTTTAGGTTAATTGTTAGTCAAGAGTTTCTTTCCGTTGTCACAAAAATTATCCTTTCCCTCCCGAAGGCAAATGAAATTGAAAACCTGAGTGACAGAGTATTTTTCTGCCCTTCTCCCATTCTGTTCCGGGAGTGAATGGTATCACTTTTTACGTCTCATTGTCAGCCATAGCAATTCTTCTTGTTTACGTTTTTATACAATAGGGATCATGTAATTATTCAAATACTGATGAACTTTGGTACGACAACAAGATAACGTTGGATTTATCCTTGTTAGAGAGGAGGTAGAAATGTTTATGGAAAGCCTTTATCTAGACTGTTATCTCATGTTGTAACTGACTATTCCCTTTAAGGCACATTCCATGCTCAAACCCAGGCAATATCACATGTAATAATCCCCATTAATAATGTTGTATGTAACAGCCAAGGAAAAGACGTATAAATGGAGATAAACCAGAATGTCAATATTATGTCTGGTTCATATAAAGGAAATACACATCAATTCATTAGAACGGTACTGTAAATTATCACAATTCCATATCACTTTAGTGTGGCATTTAAAGCTATTATTTATCTATTTATATGTGAATAAAAGTGAGCCAAGAGAGTGAATCTTATGAACCAATATTTCACACACCAACAGCTAAAGTTTTGCAGTTTCGTTCGAGGGTGTTACAGGACTATTGGTATTTCTTCCCAAGATGAAGACAAACTTTCCCTCAGCGACAGAACAGATGTAACCACACTTGCCACAATCCGTCACTCTCTTTCTCCAAGTTGAGGAAAACTTTACAATTCCACACTAACTTGCCAAAAATCAGATATGTTTGTCATACTAAAATACATATACAGTTATGAAGTACAAATTATTATATAAACATTATACGCCATTATTATTTAACTGATGTAAGGGCCAAACAAATACATGTACAGTCGGCCTCAGGAATTTGTAAACACCAACCACTGTGACATCAAAGGTTCGTAGTAACAACTAAAAAATTTCCTATATCATTTTCCTAACACCAACCTTTTCTAGTAATTTTATATGGTTCATACTTGAATCAATCAGCGAAATAATGCCTACAGTTAAGTGCAGAATAAACACCCCCTTTAACCAATGCCTCGTGTACGAATTTCTGATGCCGACTGTACATTATCTTCACTTACTTCTAAAACGGATATCAGTTAGGCTACTGGTGGTCTCAGAATTCTCACTTGTTATAATGAATGGATCTGTGAGGGTGAGGTGAACTAAACTACTGCTTGGTGGTTGGAGGTGTGAGTCGCATTGTGTTGTATGGTGTTTAGTCGCAAGAGTTTATCTGGGTAGTGTTTGTTCATATAACCCTATCTATAAAATTAAGGATTATTCATTAAGTATTATTACAATTAAAGAAGCTATAACTATTAACACACTAGAATATTAATTGTTGTACAAGGTTTAGTTGGACAAAGTACTCTGTTACATGACTTACATTTCTATCAGGAGTTTCTCTTTAAGGGAGGAGAGGCTTAGCAGGCGCTCCTCTTTAAGCGTATAGACGAGAAGGTGGCGAATCAAAGTTTTGTTGAGGGACCCTGTGATATAGTCAGAAAATTAGGGGTAAACGAGTCTTTCAAATATTGACACGAAACACCACCTATATGGAATGAGACAGGATGAAGAAAAAGCCACCAGTTCTTTCATGATCACAGGGGTGCCTTAAAAGTTTGGCCAAAACTAAATAACTACTGTACGTGTATGATGTAACCGAGAATCCAGGAACTCTCAATCTGTTATAACAATCCTCTCACACGCATTATTTAACCCTTACTCTTGTGTGTATGCGTGAGTGAGTGTGTGTGTGTGTGAGTGTGTGTGTGTGTGTGTGTGTGTGTGTGTGTGTGTGTGTGTGTGTGTGTGTGTGTGTGTGTGTGTGTGTGTGTGTGTGTGTGTGTGTGTGTGTGTGTGTGTGTGTGTGTGTGTGTGTGTGTGTGTGCGTGTGTGTGCGTGTGTTTAAATGAAGCATAAACTAAGTGAATGGGTATTAAAATAGTGTGTGTTTATGTATGTCTTGGTCTGTGTGTGTGTGTGTGTGTGTGTGTGTGTGTGTGTGTGTGTGTGTGTGTGTGTGTGTGTGTGTGTGTGTGTGTGTGTGTGTGTGTGTGTGTGTGTGTGTGTCATATATAATCCAGTATATCAGGTATATAATCAAATACCAATACATTTACGTTTATCATCAACACAAATAAAAACGGGTGAATCTCGTTAATTGGTTGTGCGAGGGAGGGGTTGGTGTGTGTGTCTGGGCAAGGGAGGTGTTGGTGTGTGTGGGTAAGCGAGGGAAGGGGTGGTGTGTGTGTCTGGGCTAGGGAGGGGGTGGTGTTGGTTGGGCGGTGTACAACTTGGTGAGGGGAGAACCAGGCACTTTGTGATACCTTTTTAATCACCATTACATTTTTCCCTTCTCAGTCTTAATCACGTCGTACACACCACGCCAATGACTGACTGCCTTACTAATTAACGGCGTAAAGCAGTGCAGGAATATCAATTATTCGGACGCTTAATTAAATTATCCAATGCATGAATATTCAAATATTGAAATTACAATTCTGCCGTTCTAAACAGTAATTGTCAAAATATATTATTTATATCAAACGTATCAATATGCATTAACACTGATATTAACTTGCATACTTTTGATTACATAAAAACTATATATAAATAAATGCTAAAAAAAATACATTGAGTATATTCGATATGAAAGAGAAAATATAAATCCATTGAGCAATAGAAGCAATTTTATGGAAAGGGGAAAGGATTGGGACTGCGAAATGTATGCCAAATTTCAAGCGGAAAGAGTGAAATGGAGGAGAAGGAATCGTGGAAGGTAAAAAGGAATGTGTGTGGAAAGTTGAATATCACAGGAAAAACGACGGAGGCTAACGAATATATTCACGAAATGGAGGAGAAAACTTTACAGAGCGAGAGGAGGAGGAGGCGGCGGCGTCGTCGGAAGTCGAACTCGAAACTCAAGTGATTATCAGAGAAACAATCGGGATCATCAAGTAAGAGCAATTCTATCAACTCAAATCAAAGAAGAAGAGGAAGGAGAAGAAAGTTCGTAATGCAATACCAGTCTATTACAACTCAGTGAAGACAATTAAGGAGTGGCGGCACGCGTAGTTCTCCATCTGTTATTCCACCAAGTATTTATTTATTTATTTTTATCTTGTCAGAGTATTTTATTTATATTTTAAATTATTTACTCGGGGATAAATAAGACGCTCGAAAAAATTCTTGTTACCGGCGATACTAGAAGTGTATCTTAAAGTGAAGTTGCTGGGTGGGTGTGTGGCAAGAGAGGCGATGTGTGTACTGTATTTGGGAGCAGGGAAGGGAGGAGAAGTAGTGTATTTGAGAGCAGGGAAGGGAGGAGAGGTACTGTATTTGAGAGTAAGGAAGGGAGGAGAGGTACTGTATTTGGGAATAAGGAAGGGAGGAGAGGTAGTGTATTTGGGAGTAAGGAAGGGAGGAGAGGTACTGTATTTGGGAGTAAGGAAGGGAGGAGAGGTACTGTATTTGGGAGTAAGGATCAGAGAAGGAAGAAAAGTGTGGTGCTACTATATTTATGGAGCCTAAACCTAACACCTCCCTTTCCTCTCTAGTCTCTCATTTCTTTCATAATTTTGTATTTTTGCTTTCTACTATGCCAACGCCTCTTCAGTTCTCTCTTTCTCTCCTTCTTTTTATTATATCTACTTCTCTATCTCTCACTTTCCCTTTCTTTTTTATTTCACTTCCTTCTCTGCCGTTGCCTCTCCATCTCCCTCTCTCATCTCTTTATTATTTATATTCCTTCTCTGTCATTACCGCTCCTTATCTCTCTCTTTCCCATACTTTATTATTTCCCTTCCTTCTATTCCATTACCTCTCCATCTCCCTCATTTATTATTTCCCATTATTCTCAGCCATCACCTATCATTCTCTCTCTATTATCCCCTTCCTTCTACCTCCTGATCTTCGTTTCATTTGCTTTCCACTATCTTTTTATTCCTATGCCATTGAGGATATTGAAATTTGAGAGGGTCTGCCAGTCCCATGTGGAACCGTGGGAAACGAACGAGACGAATATCGACCTTATCAGAGCAACCTTAAGGGGAAAATTCTTGTTCTTGGTAAATTGGAAGGCCACTGATTTCGCCTGAGTATGCCAGAAAACACCACGCCCTCGATAGTATTAATACGAAGATCCGTTTCGTGGCATAGTTTGGTGGAATCAAATACCTTCCAATTCACCAACACTATTTTAATAGGAGGATCCGTTTCGTGGCATAGTTTGGTGGAATCAGGGACCTTCCAATTCACCAACACTATTTTATCTCCCCTTAATCCCGACCCCCTCGCTGGATGAAGACGATATCAGAGAAGGTGGGAGCAGTCAACTCGAGGCAGGCAAACCTCTCTCTCCTGATGCCGACTGACAAGCACACACATACGAACGCGCTCTCTCTCTCTCTCTCTCTCTCTCTCTCTCTCTCTCTCTCTCTCTCTCTCTCTCTCTCTCTCTCTCTCTCTCTCTCTCCTCGTACACACACACACTCCACCACCACCACCACTACCATGACACATCTCTCTCACTCTTCACCAAGCATTGAAACATTATCACACCAAGGGCTGTAGGCACGAACAAAAGCTTTCTAACACACACACACACACACACACACACACTGACTGACTGACTCCAAGTAAACATTGCGTGTGTGTGTATAAATTTGTTCATGTGTATGTGTATAAGCTTGTTCATATGTGTGTGTGTGTGTGTGTGTGTGTGTGTGTGTGTGTGTGTGTGTGTGTGTGTGTGTGTGTGTGTGTGTGTGTGTGTGTGTGTGTGTGTGTGTGTGTGTGTGTGTGTGTGTGTGTGTGTGTATGCTGAGGAGGAGGAGGAGGATCAAGCCTGAGGACTACACCGTAATGAACGATCGATATGTTTGCCTGAGCGAGGCCGAGAGAAAGTAGGAAAGGAAACCAAGTAAAGGGGAACAGAAAAGACGGAATGGAAATTTTGGATGATAAAAAATAAAAGGGAACAGAAAAGACGGAATGGAAATTTTGGATGAAAAAAAATAAAAGGGAACAGAAAAGATGGAATGGGAATTTTGGATGATAAAAATTACACTTCGATACCAGTACATAATTGACGAAGAACATTCAATAACTGCCACTTTAGTTTAGTGAGAAAAATAAAACACACAGAAATACACACTAGCATGCACACACACACACACCCGCAAATGAAATAAAATACAAGAAAATACATATAATAGAGAGTGTAGGAGAATAAGCGATAAAGTAACATATCAACATAAATACATACATACACACATACATACAGTAGATGGATTAATACAGAGAGGACAGACAAAAATACAACAAATGACATACAGTATAGGGAGTGAAAGTTAACATAAAAATACAAGAGTGGCATCACGTATTGATATAACACCGGGACAGAATTTAACGTACAGTATATAGTGAAGAGGAGGAAGGTGAACATTGTGTGTGGGAGGGTAAGAGCTTGATCAGATTGTGTGGAGGCTTGGGCGAGCGAGGAGAAGGGTAGTGGTGGACGAGTGGTGGTGGTTGTGGGTGGATAAAGAGAGGAGGAGGAGGAGGAGGAGGAGGAGGAGGAGGAGGAGGAGGAGGAGGAGGAGGAGGAGGAGGAGGAGGAGGAGGAGGAGGAGGAGGAGGCTATGTGTAAGTATTAAAGTGGTGTGGGTGAAGGAAGCGTATAGGTGTGCCTGAAACAAGTGCAAAAATTATGAAACAAAAAACAAGACATGTGTTTGGTTGGGGGTGAAGTGTGTGTGCAAGAGTGTGTAGGTTTGGGTGTGGTGCGTGTGTGCGTGTGCGTGTGTGTGTGTGTGTGTGTGTGTGTGTGTGTGTGTGTGTGTGTGTGTGTGTGTGTGTGCGTGTGTGTGTGTGTGTGTGTGTTTAAATGAAGCAGAAACTACGTGAATGGGTGTTAAAATAGTGTATACATGAATGAGAAACAGTGATATAAAATGTTCGATTGTCAGTTAGAAATCTATGTAGAAATATGTGACGAAAGTGGAGGAGTGACAAGAAAAAAGTGTGGAAGTGTCTGAACGGAAATGTAAGAAAAACTATGAGGACAGACGTGTAGGAAACTAAGGGAACTAATCATTGTGTAGGAGGGCAAAGAAAGTGAGACGTGTAGGAGCATTAAAAAAAGGAAGATTAAGAGTGTGAGGCTAAATACAGTAACTATAATATCCCTTAGGCAGGCTCGGTATGTGGGGGAGGAGGAGGGTGCGTGGGAATGAACTACAGCATGTGGGAATACAAGGTCAGGCGTGGGAAAAGCTTACATACTCTACAGTCTGAAAGAGAAACGTAATACAGAGTGAAATACAGTGTGAAAGAGAGACGTAATACTGATTTTTTTTTTTTTTTCAATATTCCAGTGTAGTCATTCACGCTCACCTTACTCCAAAAAAAACACGCATACATTAATGTGAATTCTTTACGTTATACCTCCTCCTCCTCTCTCTCTATAAATAACTACATACATTCAGAATCATATTTGTGATACGATATTTGTTGATGTTTTAGCAAAGTGAAGGAATAAACCAAATGTTATGTTACATGATCGTTATGCCGGAGTAACTAACACGGTTATATTAAATTTATACCATATTAGCCAGGGTTACAGTGTTCATAACATATGTAACTTGGATATAATATTATGTAACTTAGTGAGTTTGGTAAAATTAGACATACTTTGGATATGTTCACTCTGCTGTCGACACGAAAACTTGTTGAACACACACTTTGTTGAACACACACCTTTATAACTTTTACGGTATGCTAGTACGCCATGGGTTATATCACGTAGTATAAAATGTTATGTCATGTTAACAATGGGTATTCTCTTTTAAACAAAAACATTTATATAGGCTGTTGTCATTTGTTTCAGTTTCATATTTTTTTCTTTAATATGCAACAATCGTTTTTTCTTTGTATACTGTATATACCTGTGTCTGTCTGTATTTAAGTGTTTTTGCTCGTATTTAATGCTTCACTTATGCTATTCAATACATAAATAACAATAAAAAAATAAAATATTATTATCCTGTTCGAAATTAAGTGTATTTGTTCGTCTGCAATACCATATTAAAGTTATTCAATACAAAAAATATATAACAATAATTAAAGAAATATTACAATCTTGTGAGTAATTAAGTGTGTTTGCTAGTTTGATTATTTCAGTCATACAGTACATCAATAGCAATCCAAAAGTGAGCAACTACGATCCTTCAAAGAGAAAAAAAAAAAAATATATATATATATATATATATATATATATATATATATATATATATATATATATTACTATTTTGTTCGTAATTAAGTGTGTCTTCAATGCTAAGCTTATTTCAGTCCTTCAGTTCGTCACAGCAATCCAAGAGTGAAAGTCTATAGACGATCCTTCAAAGATACACATCAACAAACAAACAGAAACCAGGAAAATCAAGTAAATATAAGGAGCCCAGCCAGCCTGAGTCCACACCAGAGCAGGCGGCTTTTCCTGCCCTGATGAGCCCTACCCGATGAGGCTCCTTTATCACCCTCCTCCTCCTCCTCCTCCTCCTCCTTGTCTCCCCATTCTTTCCTTCCTTCCTTACCTCTCCTTTTATTCCCATTTTTTATCCTTCATCAAATTATATCTCTTCACTTCTCACCATTCATTAACTCTTCCTTCTTGTCTTCTCCTTTCCCTTGTTTCCATTTCCCTGTTCCACCTCGTCTCCCCTCCTTTAATTCCTTCCTTCCTTCCTTCCTTATCCCTTCTTCCCAATTCTTTTTTAGGTCTTCGCTCATTCCTCACTATCTCATATCCATCACTTCTTCCCACCATTCATTATCGCTATCACCCTATCTCCTCTCCTTTCCTTTATTTCCCTTTCCTTATCTTCTTCTCTTTTTCCTCCACCATTCGCTATCTCTATCACCCCATCACATATCCTTTTCTTTACTTCCCTTTCCCTATATTCTCATCCTCTTCCCCCACCATTCATCATCTCTATCATCCAATCTCATATCCTTTTCTTTACTTCCCTTTCCATATCTTCACCTCTTCCTCCTCCCATTCGACTCATTCTAATCTGGTCTCATCTAACATCCCCTCCAGTTACCTGTACAACCTCCTTTCCCTCTCGTTAATCTCTCCCCAGCCCTCCTTCCTCCCTTCCCTCATCATCGTGGCTCACAGCAATTAGGGATCTGGCGCGACGCAATTCCCTGTAAGCAGTAGAGGACCTGACCATCTCATTCTCCAGTGTTCTTGGTGGCTCCCTGTGTGTCAGATCTCGGTCCTTTCGTTAATGAGGGTCAGGTAAAGTTGTTGTTGTTGTTGTTGGCCAGAGTTCCCATCCATCTATCCATCCATCCATCCATCCATCCATCCATCTATCCATCCATCCATCCATCCATCTTCTCGTTTTTACACCTATAAATTATCAAGGGTCCCTGTGATATAGTCTGAAAATCTGGAGGTAAACGAGTCCTTCAAATATTGCCACAAAACACCACCTATATTGAAGGAGCTTGTTTCGTGGCATAGTCAGGTGGAATCAGAAGCCTCCAATTCTCATACACGATCTCAGGGTCCTTTAGGTCGATATTGGGTCTCCTTACATTACTTCCTTCCCCCCCTCCTCCCCCACATAAATTTCCACATGTGACTAGCAAACCTTCTCAAATTTCAGGACCTTCAATGTCATGTTTTGCCTGGTTGATCGAGGAAACCGCAATGAACGAAAATCGATGAGGTTTATCAGTAAGATCGGAGAGATTGCTTGACAAATTAATACTCTCTGGAAACTCAGCCATGAATTACAGTATATACTTATAAAAACAAGTCATATTATGTTCATAGCAAAAGTTCTGCAGCTACATAACCTTATACAAACTTTAAAAAGGAACTTTATTACGAGGAGTTTGTCGTGTGCATATTTGTGAGAAATTTCGAGTGTGAAACATTCTCAAACGTAAAGTGTCAACCATTATATATACAAGCAAAGCCAAGTGAATGCAAATTTCGTCCTTCATCTTTAATAATATCACTCAAAAGGAGGAATAATTCATTCTCTATACCCTGCTGCAGAAGTGAAAATTCAGAGAGACCTCAGCATATTTGTCTGGGAGAGTGGAGGTGAAACCCAAACCTCGACCTCACTTCACGAGCTTTTACTTGAAGGTGAGGGGAGCCGGGTAGCCAAGAGAAATTGTGCCGAGGTGGTGGTGGTGGTGACTGAGATGGTGGTGGTGATTGAAGTGGTGGTGGTGGTGATACTGGTGGTGGTGGTGATTGCGGTGGTGGTGGTGGTGATTGCGGTGGTGGTGGTGGTGGTGATAGCTGCAGTGTACAGGGTGGTGAAAAAATTGATTGACAGTCATCATTACCATTATTAGAAAATATGACTATGTAGAATGTGAATGTAGCTAAGATATGTAAATATTAGGTTAGTAAGGATTTATGAAGAGTTTTGCTTTGGAAGAGATTTTGTAAAAATGTAAAGATTAGGTTAGTAAGGAATTATGAAAGAGTTTTGTATTGTAAAGAGATTTTGTTTTGTGATTAGAAGCCTGTTCCAGATTGTGTGTAAAAGAGTTGGTTGGCTTGGTGAGAAGAGTCGAAGGAATAAAAAGGGGGAAAACAAATTTACTTAGTTTCATTTTCCTTTACTGATTATCAATCTACTTTTGCACCACTGTGTATAGTGGTAGCTGTGATAGTTGTGGATGTAGTCATGGTGGCGGTGGTGGTGGTGGTGGTGGTGGTAGAGGAGAGTAATGGTGGTGATGGTGGAGAGTAATGGTGGTGGTGGTGGAGAGTAATGGTGGTGGTGGTGGAGAGTAATGGTGGTGGTGGTGGAGAGTAATGGTGGTGGTGGTGGTGGAGAGTAATGGTGGTGGTGGTGCTGGTGGAGAATAATGGTAGTGGTGGAGAGTAATAGTGGTCGTGGTGGTCGTGGTGGTGGTGGTTGTGAGAGAAGTACAGGTGATGGTGGCATGAAGGCAAATATGCAGGTATTGAACGTGATAATGGCGCTAATGGTTATGAGGAAGGTATGAGTGATGCCATCATGACTGAAGACTGGAAATGTTGGGGACCCAGTGAAGTAGTCAGACAATTGAAGGTAAATGAGTCCTTCAAATACTGCCACGAAACACAATCTATATGGAAGGATTTTGTTTCGTGGCATGGTCAGGAGGGATCAGAAGCCTCCAATTTTTATACATGATTACAGGGTCCTGGAGGCAGCGTAAACTTGTGTTAAAATGGTATGTAAAAAGGCAAGTCCTACGTTTCGTCTTTCACAACAGAAATGAATCGATGAACATAAAGTAAATCATCTGTAAATCGAAAGAAATGTACAGTCAAGAAGGAGGCTGGAAGTACAGTCGGCGGCAAAAGTCGTGTCGCCTCACTTAGCGTTCCTTGACATATAGCATAAAGGATAATGATCAAACCAACACATTCACCATAAAGTATTACAATATCCAGGGGGTTAATTACTCAACTACTCTTGGTTTTCATTTTACGAGCCTGTGAAGCTTATATTTCCATACTGTATACTTCATGACTTGGCAGATGTGGCGATACGACTTTTGCCGCTGACTGTACATCTAGAAAACAGTTGACCCTTTAGCATACACTGATCTGCCTGTGTGGATGGAAGGAACTGGCAGACATCAGCTAATCAGAACAATTTTAATTCTAATGTTGTTTCGGATGGGATCTGATTAGTCCATCATTCGTTTTTTCTGTGACGGGGAATATAATTACACCTTGGAGTGAGTGAGAGACCAAACACAACACTGCATTCTCCATAATCACCTTATCTATATTTATGCACACTAACACATTCTCACCATCACAATCATATTTATGCTCAGACACACTTCCTCACACTCATCTCACATACGTCTCTACTCACCATCATAATCATATCTATACTCATACAGACTACTTCACACTCATCTCACATACGTCTCTACTCACCATCATAATCATATCTATACTAATACACACTACCTCACACTCATCTCACACACTTCTCTACTCACCAACATCATCACACACACTTACAGCAATCACCTCTTTATTCCCTGACACCAACACACCATCATCACCCCCAATGCACTCACTATTATAGTTTCCCACAATAGGCAATTAATTCCATGATTATGACGCCCCAAAGGTTCACAATATGTTAATCCATTTGATGTGTGTATGTGTGTGTGTGTGTGTGTGTGTGTGTGTGTGTGTGTGTGTGTGTGTGTGTGTGTGTGTGTGTGTGTGTGTGTGTGTGTGTGTGTGTGTGTGTATTGGGGTGCGTGGTGTTCCCAGTATGTATTCCCTGGCCTATTTGTAGTGTTAATGACATTGACATTTACAGAGACGGTACAGATGAGAGCCGTGTTGACATGACCAACGCTGCTGATGATGTTGGCTGAAGCGATTGTGGCAGTAATGGTGTTAGAGGGGGGATGCAATGAAGGTAATTATGCTGTTAGTGCTGTTGGTAGTGCTGTCTGTTGGTTGGTGGCGGTAATTATACGAGTCGTGATGAGGACGCACAAATTAGATCGGTGGCAGTGACGGCGATGAGGTGATGTCGAAACTAAGTGACGTATTCCTAGCTCCTCGTGTTTTGGTTTCCAGACACGACTGACTATAGAGTGTAGTGATCTGAGTTGGTGGTATTTCCAGTGTGTTTACGAGGTGCATTGATAGGTTCGCATTATCAGAGTACAAAGTTATACAGCTTGCATTATTTCAATTAATTTCTTAGGCTTGTGGTTTCAACTAACAAAGAGAGCCTCGCAAACATCCAATAATAATAATAAAAATAATGACAATAACAATAATAACAACAACAACAACAATATTAATAGTATTAATAGTAATAATAATAATAATAATAATAAAATAATAAAATAATAATAATAATAATAATAATAATAATAATAATAATAATAATAATAATTGGGTTTCACATTAGCTTTGGATATGTTACCGTTCCAATAGGGATCAACTGATTAATGACAGGAAAAACTGTACTATTTCTCGTTAGATCAGTACGACAAAGAAACTATTATTATTATTATTAGGAACGAGATAATGGGAACAGCTCTAATACAAATGGTGCCTGACAATAAAAGGCTACAGGAAGATAATACTTATGATGGTAAATGGACAGGGGTTCGAGTTAGTAAAATGTCTGGAGGAAATAATCTACAGTGTATAATATTATGTTGTGGCAGCAGCGGCGGCAGAATATAACGAGAAAGTCAGGAAAGAGGATTAGTGAGCCGTAAATCCTCTTAATTTCCCAGCAACATCCCCCTCCGTGCTCTCTACAAGTCACATTTTGCTGAACCCAAGTTTCATGTATTATACCCCGGCCTCCACACACACACATACACACACGCACACTCACACTGTCACTCACACTCACACTGTCACTCACACTGACACTGACACTCACACTCACACAAGCTTACACACAAGCTTACGCACAAGCACGCACACAATTACTCGTACACGCACTCACCGCCCGCACACTCACTCTCACTCACACTAAATCAATTATGTATCTTCAATGGATCATATACACCAAATTTCTCACATATAAGTCTATACAAAAAAACAAGCATAAACACAGCCGTATATAATCACAAAGAATATATACTTGATAATTCACTTATAATACTCAGGGGAAAAAAAAAAAACACGCACAAAGTCACTTTCAGACTTTTAACGCATAACTGAAGTGTTCATGCCAAAGTTGACAATGTTAGAACGAATTATCCTCAAATTGTTTGGCAGATGTGAGTCCGACTCAAACTTCACCACAACATGCAAAATAAGCCGACTCATATTTACTTACGGTTTCATTGTATAGTATCTTTTGTGCTTTCACTCTCCTAAATAAAATTGCTTTCAACAGACTTACTGTATACATAAATAGCAGCGATACATTTCTGTATACTTCTGTCCTGAAGTGAATGCAACTCGGACACTTATTTTTCAAACGATAATAATTCTTTTGCTCAAAGTGATGTTAATCGAAATTTCCCTGACTGCTTAGAGTAATCTAATAGTTGATGTAAATGATGAGGATATAGGAAATGAGTTACGGCCAGCACAAAGGCACAAGTCACTAGATGTCAATTTATCCAAACAAAGGTCTATATTTATCCATTGGATGCACTAACTTTATACAGGTATAAACGTTACTGTCGAGTGAAGAGAGGATAACGCTGGCGAGTGTGCCGGGGCCACGTCCACCCGGCGCGGCAGTCGGTCACACACTGAGAAACTCTACGGAATCCACGCGCCACGTTTCACTACCTCGCTCTCGCTGAGGGTTTGGTGAGCCTCTCTGTGGTGGAGCGGGCTGAGCTGCTTGTAACAAGAGAATCTAAGGTCTCACTCGGTCAACAGGTAGCACCTCCTCCCACACATACACTGCTGCCTTCTCTCCCACACCACACTTCTTTGTCTTTCATTTTTTGATCGATATAGCTGCTTCATAATAAATTTTTGGCCTCCATTAAACTTTGCGACAAATGACATAAAATCTAACCTAATTTGAAAATAATAAATAAAAGATGAACTCAGAGCTATATGATATTTCATAATAGTTAAACTGAATCCATAACGAATATATTATAGGTCTCAGTAACCTTTAAGTCAAAGAATATAAGATATATTGGTTTTCAAATTAGTAGGAAACTGAATTGAAGTATAGGTCAAATTTGATCATAAGCAAATAATAATAAAACCTGAAGTGGTACTTATATTTGATGGACTGTAAAATTACGATGATATAACAAAGCTTTTGAAGTCAGAAGTCAGACATACGAAAACCCAAAATAAACCCATCAAATCAATTTCACTTTCCCCCATAAAATAAATCTCTAGAATCAGAATAAAACATTAGGAAGCGTGTGTATGTACGGCTTGCCAGCACTTATAACTGGTACAGTCTACGTTGTCATTTCTCGTCTCCTGTACCAGTTATAAGTGCTGGCAATAGTACATGTCTCTAACCAAATTTAACCCAAACCAGAAATGAGGTCAATTCTATTATCATTTTCCAGCCTGGAGTCGTGTAAATGTCAACGCCTACAACCACACATCGCCTACCAGTCATTGCCAGCGTCCTACACTCTATAGCCTCGCCAGTCCATCTTTAAAAGGCATATGGACCGTCTACTAATGTTATATATAGCCCATTTGCTTTGTGTGTGTGTGTGTGTGTTTGTTTATTGAGGAGACTAAGGCCGCATGTGATGTTGTAAAAAGCTACAGACTCTTTCATCTCATCAAAAGAACTAGCGATCCATACCAAGGAAGAGAAACAGAGAGACGGAAAAAGACACAGTAACAAACAGAGATAGTAACAGAGAGGAGGGAGGGAGCAAACAGACAAGCAGTGACAGTAAAGAGACAGAGATAGATAGACATATATAGAGTTATACAGAGAGACAGACAGAAACAGATAGACATATATAGAGAGATACAGAGAGACAGACAGACAGACAGAAAGTCATATAGGACAGACAGAGAGGCGGACAGATAGACAGAAGCTGACACACACACACAGACACACACAAACACAGACACAGACACAGACACACACACACACAAACACACACACACACAGACACACACACACACACACAGACGCTGAAGGACAGAAAGTAATATCGGCGGGGATTGACATTACGTAACAGTCGCCTCAAGAGAGACTCGCAGGGAACCCAAGTTTTTTTTTATCTCATCATACCTTTATTGGGATATTTCCATGGCAACCAGGCCTCCCCCTTAGCCAACACACATTTTTGTCAGGAAAATGATGAGGTAACTTTTCAGCCTGGCTTTATGCAAACTTTCTCGCGTCTCCTTTACACTACCTCCTAACACAAACATACATACAATTCTTTTTACATCACTTTGCCACAAACTATAAGCTTTGATATCACAAAACAGATTAAAATGTAGATAAAGAAATAACAAGTGATATTTCTCGAGCAACATATAATACAAAGACTGTCAGAAAAACATCCCACAAAATATAATACAAAAACAATTACTTTAAGTTAAAAAAAATCCTAAAACTTTTAATATACAAAACAATGACTGCAAGAAAAACATCAAATAAAATAAAAATACAAAAACAATTACTTCAAGTAAAACAATCTTAAAACTTTTAATGCACAAATCAATGACTGTCAGAAAAAACATCCAATAAATTAATAATATACAAAACAATGACTTTAAGTAAAAAAAAATCCTAAACATTTTTAATACACAAAACAATGTTTGTATACAAAAAATCCAATAAAATAATACATAAAACAATAACTGTCAGAAAAAAACATCCAATAAATTAATAACACATAAAACAATGACTGTCAGAAATAGCATCCCATAGATCGATTTATGGGATGAGGGGGAAAGAGATCTAACGTTAGGTATAGGAATGGGTCCGTCCAATTGGAGAGAGTAGGGAATAATAGAAGGACGGCTGATCTGGCAGAGTGAGACACATTTAATCAATCTTTCACTCGCATTCCTAGTCCTGCATCCACACACACACACACACACACGCACACACACACACACACACACACACACACACACGCACACACACACACACACACACACACACACACACACACACACACACACACACACACACACACACACACACGCACACACACACACACACACACACGCACACACACACACACACACACACACACACACACACACACACACACACACACACACACACACACACACACACACACACACGTACACACACACACACACACACACACACACACACACACACTAATTCATTGGCAATAGTGCTTTTATACGCCTTTGTGTCTGGAAGCGTGTACCATCTGCTTCGGTTCATTTTTTTTAAGGGGAGAAACACTTTTTAGGAAATTGGAAGGCAACTGAATCTTCTATATTATACCAAGAAGAAGATCAGATTCCCTAATAGTCACGTTGTGGTGATGTGTTTCTTGGGATGGTTTAGACTTTATATGAATCAGTAGCCTTTCAATTTACCCCATTAAGATGTTTTCTACTCATTTTTTTACGGGATATACAATTGAAAGAAAGAATTATCTAACCTAACATTACACATACGAGGAACAATTTACGAGTTTTATATACAGGAATGTATCTATACATTTATACACAGGAATGTACTACTTTCGACAGGTAAATAAAAAATAAAAAAAAAGTAATAAAAAATAAAAATAAACAAATAAATAAATAAATAAATAAACAAATAAATATAAAATAAAATATATAAAATGCCGTGCACCATAATCGTGCTTCATTATCTTGTGGTATGACGGATGCCAGCAGCAACATCAGTAACTAGGAAGAGGAATGCTTGCAAATATTTCGCCACTTTATACACGCATTCCACAGCAGGCTCTCTTTGCAAATTCTCCAGTAATAATATATTCCAGACGATGGGTAAAGTTTTCTTGTTAATCCTATGTTTACGACAAAACTTTACTTACACTGTTGTTCTCTGGGCAGAATGTATGTACACACGAAATACAGTGGAATAACGAAAGAAATACAGTGGAATAACGAAAGAAATAATCCTGTATGAAAAGCCCAACAGCACATGCCATGGTCAACATTTATCCCTCCTTTTAATATCCTATGTTCAGTGTCAAAATATCAAGTTCAGTGTTTATTATTATGCTTCCCACTCTTTATAATCTATATTTTATTCATCCTTACCATTTGTTAGCTTACTGAAAAACGAAAGTCTTATAAAACAGAAAACTCTCTACTTCTCTCTGTATACAAATAATATCTATGTCTATTATTATCCTTCTCAACCTCGTCAACAAAAACACTTTCACCTAACCTAGTGCATCTTGAAGGGTAACGGAAAGAAAATCATCAAACAATATATGAACCAACGTGGTAAAGTTGTTTCAGTTGACCATCCTGTAAAGCTTACGGTATCACATCTAGTTCATGAATTGACAATTGAGACGACAGACAAAAGTTTGAGTGGTGGCTGTAGTTAAAGGGGGATTCTCTTGTTGATAAACTTGAAAGCTACTGATTCCTCTTAACTATAGTAGAAAACAGAAGCCCTCAATGGTACTAATAGGGGATCTGTTGTTTCGTGGTATAGTTTGGAGGAATCAACAAGAAAACCTTCCCTTAATGTAGCTGAGTGGACCATCGGAGCTTCCCACTATACAGCCACAGTAGACATTTCAGTAGACTCCCTTATCGTGATTGAAAAGGGAATCTTAACCTCTCTTTTTACGACAGTTTTACGGCAGCAATGAAGGCCCGAATAGGGTGCGCCAAATGAGATGAATGAAAGAGACGAGGGAAAACGCCGTTGTTTATATAAAGAAAATGAAGAGTGTGCCTAAAGCAGGATTAAATGGGGTGAAAGGACACGTTAAAATATACCAAGAAAAATAGAAAAGAAAACAACATGAGAAAGTGCAATGACGGGATAGTACAGAGAATAAATTACGAATGTGGAAAGTAAGAGAGACATGGGAAACATAAAGTTCTATATAACAGGAAAAACTATAATAATCAATTGATGAATACCGATATGGAGATAAAGAAGGCGTGAATATATACAGTATAAAAAAAACTATCAAACAGAAAAGGTAGTTGATATAAAGTGTGTTTCCAGCCAAGGTTTGAACTACCGGGATGTCCCAGCACTTGAACGGGCATCAAATTGTAAAATGCTGAATGGATTATTATGAAAGATACAAAAATGCTGAAAAAAAATTATGAAACAAAGAAAAAATTATGCATTACAAATCAATAAGATGTTTTCAAGCACCAGAACACAAATGTAAAGAAAATATTCCCAATAAATTTGTAAATAATAGCGAGAAAGAAAAATTGTCCATTGTAAGTAAATATGGGGTTTGATTCACTTTGCAGTCCATTTCATCACTGGAAAACCTCGAGAAAAAGATACTACAACGGAGAATGTGAAAAGGATGGACGATGATGAGGAGGAGGAGGGTGGTGGACGAGAGTTGTTTAGGGGTCGACATGATTGGGTAGGGAATAGGGTACCGGTATTGATTTTTTTAAAGTTCCCCTGTTTTAAGCAATCCTACGGGTCTGGTTACAACGTTTCAAGATTACACTATTCTAAAATGAGAATATCTTCATAGTTGAGGTTATTAATTGAGATCCTGAAAGACGATGAGGGTCAATAAACTGTGTCTTTTTTCCTACTGCAAAAATATATGCCTGACATGTCAACTGAATCATCGTGTGGTTGATACAAAATATAACTTCATATATACCGACTAACCTATATGAAGCCCTGACCACCGTACTGCAACTGTATATCCCATATGTTATTATTTTTTTTATATAAACAATGACTAATGGTAATTATGACGGGTCTGTCAGCTCCACGTGTGCTGGAATAAAAAGGCAGCATAAAAATAGTAGCTAGTGAGGCACAGTGCAGGCCATCCGTGTCAATTTGTTATTTACACAGCGTTGGCGTTTGATGGTACCCAAACTAAAATAGATACATTAATTAGCAGTGTGTATAGTGCAACACACCTCACAGTATAACTCAGAAACGCAACTAACCTAGCACACATCAGGGCAATGTGATATCAGAAGCAATATTGTGTGTGCGTGTGCGTGTGCGTGTGTGTCTGTATCTGTGTCTGTGTGTGTATGTGTGCGTGTGTGTGCGTGTGATTGTGTATGTGTGTGTATGCGTGTGTGTGTGTGGGTGGGGTTTGCTCTATGAAGGGCACTGACTTCGACCTGCCATTTGTAATATTTTAATGACAGTCCAGCCCTCAGTTCCAACACCTTTACGAGTTGGTGTTGTGGTGGTGGTGGCAGTATTCTTTACTCCCTTAAATAAAAATCAATACTATTTTATTTATATTTTTCTCTGATTAGTATATCATATGACCTGTGTTCTTTTTAAATTAAATCATAAAAGATGAAAAAGATGAGACACAATATTTAAAGAAAAGAGGTGATGTGGATTACCAGTCAAATGTCGCTTCACATCTTTAATAATTATAAGCACAAAAATTATACACAGCATCCACATCCACAAAGTCGAATCTACACTAAAATGTCCAAAACTGGTTGAGTACAATATCACGCAGCGAAGATAAATGGGTCGATTCCCAGTCACTGATTAACGCTAACGAATCTAGATATAAAATGACAATAATTAATGAGCCTTACTCTCGTTGATGAATATTAATGAGTTCAAACGACCACCGCAACAATTGAACGACAGAGAGAGAGAGAGAGAGAGAGAGAGAGAGAGAGAGAGAGAGAGCGAGAGCGAGAGCGAGAGAGAGAGAGAGAGAGAGAGAGAGAGAGAGAGAGAGAGAGAGAGAGAGAGAGAGAGAGAGAGAGAGAGAGAGAGAGAGAGAGAGAGAGAGAGAGAGAGAGAGAGAGAGAGAGAGAGAGAGAGAGAGAGAGAGAGAGAGAGACCTACATCACATCTGTCACCAGTAATATCCAATCAGTGGAACCAAGATACCATAATTATTGGTGACAAAATCCATCACCGCTGTGCTTCTCAAAATAACTTTAAACAAATTACTACTGTATTTTTATACTCACTAACAATATATTATTTAACCGAGATTAAACATAAGACAAAATTATTTCGCAATTAAAAAAAAAAAAAAAAAAAAAAAAAAAAGTTTCTAGACACTACTTTTCTTGAGGAGAGAGTATACTTTTGGTACATTGGAGTGCCTTGATTCTTCCAAAGTATGCCAGGAAACAGGACCAGATGAACAAAATAGTGGAGTTCTGTTGCTTAAAAAAGTTTGGAGGGATCATTATCACCAAAAATATCCAAACTATACCCTCCCTTTAACCAGGAAAGTAT
>JAWZYT010002651.1:0-15000 GCA_034508575.1 Petrolisthes manimaculis
GGGTAATGATCACGCACACACACACCCACTCCACTCCACTATATAACTCCGGGGCGGGCGAAAGTGAAGGTCACGTGACTGGAATATAAACCCGTACAGAACAATGGAACACTTTATGTATGACCCTTTTCACCGCCTTGTTAAAGAGAGGTGAATGGTCCCGGTTCATGAGTGTAACCAACCAGCCAACAGTCACTTTATCACCATATTACTCGATGAGGTTATTGCAGCAGGGATGTGGACAGTATTTTAAGGGTTTGGGCGCCCCTTAGAACCCGAGCTACACTCTTCTCCCTGTTCTTCACCTCTCCTTCCCTTTCTATTCCCTTCGTTCCTGCTGTCCCTTTTTATCTCCTCCCTCATGTTACTGTACTTTTATTTCTCTCTATATATATTATTTTTGTCAATTACGTTGTAATATTAATACAGTAAGAAACTTTATTGTTCATAGATTCTGACAGTGTGACTTTATTAGCTGCTTGTCACTGTATCGTTTAGGTTTGACATTGACTGACACCCGTAGTTTTAAAACATTTGAGGGCCCTTACTGGAGCTCTATGAACCCTCCAAACTACTCCGGGCAACAGATTCCCTATTCGAAACACTGAAGCGTTTTGTGGCCTGGATTATTTGAAGGGTTCATAAAGCTCCAGTAAGGTCCCTCAAATGTTTTAAAACTACGGGTGTGAGACTGTTTGTTGATGTTGACTGCAGACACTCACTACCTGCTCTCACAACCACTAAAACTCACCAGACTTCCCAAGAGGAGGAGAAGAATGATAACGGCTCTGGCCCCGTTATTATTACACGGGGAAGTAGTCATTATGCACGTCACTGTCTCGTTCACTGCTCCACCTTGATATCTCGAGGAACGTAGTGGTCGCAAAAACAGAATCTGCCACGAACACAGTGAAAGGATGAGTTGGTGTGGCGTGTGGTGCAGTTAGGTGGAATCAGAAGCCTCAGTTTTGCTTACAGGTAGTTTAATATATAACTCAATTTGTGTTAGTGTGCAAAGGGGAGAGAGAGAGAGAGACAGAGAGTGTGTGTGTGTGTATGAGAGAGAGAGAGAGAGAGAGAGAGAGAGAGAGAGAGAGAGAGCTTGGATAGGAGTGAGTGAGTGGAGGAGAGGGGCGTGGCGACCACTGCACCAGTTCTCAAGCCTAGAGAAGAAGAGTCCAACGCCCACAATGCCAAAGGTCACGTGTACCCCCCCCTTACCCCCACACCCTCCCCTTACCCTCACACCCTCCCCTTACCCATACCCTCTCCTTACCTCCTCCCCTTACCCCAAAAACCCCATACCTTCTCCTTGTCTTCTATTTTATTGTATCATTCATTTTTCCTACATAGAATACCCATCTCTTGCCCCAAACATCATACCCACTCCTTCCCTGTATACCACATACTCCTTGCCCTATTTAATATACTCGTTTCTTGCCCTCTTTAGTATACTCAATCCTTGCTCTATTCATTATACTCAATCCTTGCCCTTTTTAATATACTCAATCCTTGTCCAATTTAATATACCCACTCCTTGCCCTATTCATTATACCTTTTCATCACCATACTCACTCCTTGCCCTATTCTCCATACACTATGCCATTTTCCTGTTCACCATACCGCTCACCACACTCTCCCATTTCCCTATTCTCAACACTCGCCCACACTCACTATGCCCACACTCACTATGCCCACACCCACTATGCCCACACCATCCCCTCCTACACCTGTCTCTACATATCATACACACTGCCCACTCCACCTCAAGAATAAACAGACTATATTGTATACTTTTCCTCTCCCTACATCTAGCCAGCCATGCATCATCTAGCCATGCTGTTTGTTTACGTCCTGTCCAGCTAACCATATAACTTAATACTATATAATGCAGTACAGAGAAAAGTCCACTAGCAGCTTTACAGAAGAACATAATCAGTTCTCTCCTTGTTGGGTTTATGTATAGTTAGGAATATCAAACCTCGTCCTTATTGTTAATTGGAAAAGAAAGAGAGAATAATATTACCACTACATCAATCAGTTTCACTCCAGTACAGTCATGAACACTAATAAGTATACAGCTTTGGTTGAAACTTTGAACAGTCGAATTCACCAACGAAATAATACGAATGGAGATCTTATTGTGCATTAATTTACTGTCCCTTGGTATTCGAAGTACACCTGAATACTTATTAGTGCTCGTGACTGTACAGCTCAGAACACATGGAACAATCAACACACCACAAACATACATGGAACAATCAACACACCAGAAACACACATGGAACAATCAACACACATCCAGTACAGAAAAGAAGATGAGACTTTTTTGTGTTGAGTGGCTGGTCTAAATTCACACTGGATGAATTGAGGGGTTCGTATCTGGTGTGTCGGTTTCTTGTGTCCGCAAACGCACTGTAGATTCGCCACCACAGTCTCAGTATAGTGTGTCATGATAAAGAACTACTGACCGCAACTGAACACTTTGGACTACAACAGCTGTGCACTTGGGAGCGTCAAGTGGAGATGAAGGGGCCCCCGCTAGACACGGGCGTCAGGCATCCATTTGATATACTTAGTTACGGTATCATATTCCTTTCCCATATTTTGTGACTTGTATATTATGACCTGAATATTTCCCATGGTCGGTGCGGACATACATACATACATACATACATACATACATACATACATACATACATACATACATACATACATACATACATACATACATACATACATACATACAGTACGTGTCATGTTTTCCCTCAGTCATGGTGGGTGTGTTGATTATAGTTTAAGGACCCTGTGATCGTGTATGAGCGAGGAGTGGAGGCTTCTGATTCCTCCATCATCCACGTAGGTAGTGTTTCGTGGGAATAATTGAAAACTCATTTATCTTCAATTATCAGACATCACAGGATCCCTTATAGGAGGAGGAGGAGGAGGAGGAGGAGGAGGAGGAGGAGGAGGAGGAGGAGGAGGAGGAGGGGGGGGGGGAGGAGGAGGTGGAGGAGGAGGAGGCGGAGGCGGAGGCAAAGGCAGTAGTGGTCATGATTTTGAGTGAACTGGAGCGCTGCTGGTTCTCCAAAATACGCCAAGAAACAGATCACTTCAGTATACAATTTGGGGACCTGTTTTGTAGAGTATCTGGGAGAAATCAGCAACCTACCTATTTCCCGATATTCGGTTTCCTCTTGAGTGAAATTAGAGGTTAGGAGGAGACGTTTCAAATTGGCTCTGTCTTCCCATAAATCGTGTGTGTGTTTGTGTGTGTGTGTTTGTGTGTGTGTTATTTGTATGTTTGTGTTTGTGTTTTTGTGTGTGTGTTTGTGTGTGTGTTATTTGTATGTTTGTGTGTGTTATTTGTACGTTTGTGTTTCTGTGTGTGTGTTTGTGTGTGTGTGTTATTTGTATGTATGTGTTTGTGTGTGTGTGTTATTTATTTGAGTGTGTGTGTGTGTGTGTGTTAGGGAAGCGTGAGTGGCATGTATTTTTTGACGATAGTTTGTGTGTGTGTGTGTCAAGATTAGCGTGCGTGTGGGAGGTTGGTGATGCTTCCTACTGATGTGTGTACCTGTACTGTATATAATTATGTACAGTCACGAGAGACAAACAACAGTGGATGTGATGTTCTTTGTAGTTTGTATTGTGGTGTGTCTTTATATTTACCCTTCGCTTGTGACAGTACTGATGTGCGAATGAAAACAAAACTAATTACAACCAAATATATACAATAAAATTTACACTTATTTATTTAACAAAACAAATTACAACCAACTATACAATAATATTTACACTTATTTATTTAACAAAACAAATTACAATCAAATATATACAATAAAATTTACACTTATTTATTTAACAAAACAAATTACAACCCAATATACAATAACATTTACACTTATTTATTTATGGGTTGTAGATTAAAGTTGGTCTCCAAAGAAGTATAAAATTTTAGGTCGATACGATTTCATTATCATTTTTTTTTATATAGGAAAACACTAAATAACTAACATATATTTTCAACACCTTTCTTTCTTATCATAATTATTGTAGTGATGAAAGAGGTGAGCTTATTATATTGAGAAAACTGGTCACTGGATACGCACCTATAATTTATACTGAACTTGTTTAGAATATCGTGGGAAGAGTAGAGAACAAGATGTATATCCCTGTAATCATTCGTATATATTGTTGAATGTGTGTGTATGTGTGTGTGGGAGGGAGAGAAGGGGGAGTGGGGAAGAAGAACGAAGGAGAAGATGTAGAAGAAGAGAGAGGAAGTAAGACCGGAAGGAAGATACAAGGAATATAAAGGAATAAGGAGGAGAATGAGAAAAGGAGGAAAAGAGAGGTGTCTGCTTGAAGGGAAGGTTTGGAAAAGGAGCAGAAAGGGAAGAAGAAAGACTGAATAACTAGATGGAAGAAAGACTGAATAACTAGATGGAAGAAAAAGAGGAGGAGGAGGAAGAGGAGAAAAACGATAAAAGACTGGAAGGAAGAAAGGAAGGATGTAAAAATGAAGAATGAATGACTATAAAGGAATTAAGGGGTGTGGCCTCGGCTTCTGTGCATAGTGAGTGTACGAATCATCTTCATACATGGGAGATGAAGGGTAAAGTGAGAAGCCCTGAAGAAGGTGAGTGACCACAGGAGGGAGCGGCAGGGGGGCGGTGGGGGTGGGGGAACTACTACTACTGTGTGTGTGTGTGAGAGAGAAGGGGGAGGGGGAGAGGGGGAACTACTACTACTACTACTACTGCTACTGCTCTGTGTGTGTATGTGTGTGTGTGTATGTGTATGTGTATGTGTATGTGTATGTGTATGTGTGTGTGTGTGTGTATGTATATGTATGTATGTGTGTATATGTGTGTGTGTGCTGGTGGTGCTGGTGGTGGCTGAGATGATTATAATGTGATCAGGGTTATTACTGTTGTGATGCCTGGTGGGGAAGGAGAGGGAATCACTGAGGCGAACTCCACACACACGCACCAAAGGCAAGCAGGCACATCACACCAAGCAAGCAAGCACCTCTATGTTCACTCCCACCCACTCACCATATACACTCACTCTCCCCCACCCACTCTCTCCCACCCACTCTCTCCCACCCACTCTCTCCCACCCACTCTCTCCCACTCTCTCCCATCCACTACACCCACCTCTCTCCCTTCCTTCTCTCCCTTACAGGCTCTTCCCTCCCTCTATCCCCCTCCCTTATGGACACTTTCCTCCCTCTATTCCCTCCCTCACATACATTTCTTCCATCCCTCTTCCCCACGTACACTTCCCTCCCTCTATCCCCTCCTACACGAACAGTCCCTCCTTTTCCATCACTACACTCCATCCTTCCTTCTGCATCACCAATACTCCATCCCTAAAGTTCACTCCTTCCTCCTCCATTCACGTACACTCCCTCCCTCTCTCAAGGACACTCCCAAACAACCACCTTTGACAACACCTCCCTCCCTTCCTCCTTCTCTCTATCCTTCCCTCCCCCGATCTTTCCTTCCCTCCCTCGATCTCTCCTTCTATCTCCCAATCTCTCCTTCCCTCCCTCGATCTCTCCTTCCCTCCCCCGATCGTTCCTTCCCTCCCCCGATCTCTCCTTCCCTCCCCACATCTTTCGTCCAGTAAACTATTCCTAGGGGGTCAAATTCAATTCCGTTTCCTTCCTGAGTCTCCATATTTCTCATATTCATCCCTCGTACACTCCCTCTTCATTCATCCCTCATACACTCCCACCCATACATAAATATTCTCGCACTTAATCTAACGTGACATAACTTATTAGAATGTAAGGTCTATTGCTTTCTCCAAACTCAGATTATTCAAAACCAATACTTATTTACTGAGACACTTATTTATATCCAGGCATTGGTTGGTGGATGGGGATTGGGGAGCATTAAAATCAGACAACACTACATTCCCTACTGAACCTCCACACACACACACACACACACACACACACACACACACACACACACACACACACACACACACACACACACACACACACACACACACACACACACACACACACACACACACACACACACACACACATTTGCACATGCATGGAAGGATACTATTTCTTTTCTCCCACGCATAAGCAATATTGAAAGTTATGTATACACCTCAACACCTACACACAATACATGCGTGTGTGTGTGTGTGTGTGTGTGTGTGTGTGTGTGTGTGTGTTGAGTATGCAAGCTTTCCCACCTCTTCTCCCATGCGTTGCAGTCAGAAAAGTCTTCCTCCATACTACCACCCAAGCAAGACCACTCCCACGCATGATCCCTCTCTCTCTCTCTGTCTCACACAACTGTCAGAACACCTCCCTCCCATGTAAACTCTCCCTCTTTTCACGCATACAGTCACCTCATTCCCACAATGACTAATTAAATCTCTCTCTCTCTCTCTCTCTCTCTCTCTCTCTCTCTCTCTCTCTCTCTCTCTCTCTCTCTCTCTCTCTCTCTCTCTCTCTCTCTCTCTGTCTTGTATGTTTGACTTTGTATCTTTTATCTACTTTTATCTACTTCGATTGCATAAGGATATATTTGTTGATAAAGCCTGTATATCCTTTACATACTTTACTTTATTTTTTTTAATGTAATACGTGCTAGTCTATGTAATGTTTTGTATATGTACAAGTAATTACATAAAAATATATGAATACAAGGTTTTCCTTAAGTTATTGATTTGGGGATTAAGTTATTGATTTTTTATATGTATTATGAGAGACGCTTTTCAGGTATTTTTATGCTAAGTATCTCCAGTTGTAAGAATTCTGGATAACGAACAACACACGCTTCTTTATTTTATCTATTTTTTGTTTTACTTTATAGGCAGGCAGTGATCGTGGCGAGTCAAGGTATCACATTACAAGGGAGTGGTCTCATTTTTCTATTTGCTGAGACTCGGCTTGCTTGGCATACACACACACACACGGATTGAGAAAAGGATATAGAGTTGTTTTTCTTTTATTCTCTCCATGCAGCTAGCTATTGGTCTCGTGTCTGTTGTGGTGGGGATTAAAAAGGTTATAGAGTTTTTTTTTTTATTCTCTCCATGCGGATTGCTATTGGTCCTGTTTGCTGTCTGTGGTGGTGATTAAAATATGATCTTATATAAATTATAATGATCACAATATTACAAGTTATCGATGTAAACAAACTTCTGAATGAACAAGTTACAGTAGGATTTCGATGTTACTATTTTTTGTTGGTGTCTATTCTGCGTATATACTCTCCGAAACCTTTTTATTAACAGTACATTCAAGACTTTATTTACTTTATGTACATTTTGGATGTAATGTACACCCGAGCTCGTAAATTCGCGACCATGTACTTAGATGTTTATGCCATTTGGTCTGGTAACATTTGACAAATTCCCCACCCAGTGTTACCAGCTCAGATGACATTGTTACCATTACCACCCTCTTCCTACTACTACTACTACCCCCTCCCCCTTCCCCACCCCCACCCCTTCAATCACACTACACCCCCCCCCACACACACACACCTCCCCCTACTGTTCTCCTCTAGCACCTTAGTTTATGTAGATTGAAGTAGGGTCCATATTTTTGTCAAGTCATAGGAAAGGAGGAAACTATGAGAGGAGGAATGAGGGGGACGTGAGTGAGAGGGAGGGAAGGAGAGGTGTGAGGAGAGAGAGGGGTTGTTAGATGTGTGTGTGTGAGAGAGAGAGGGAAATAAAAGATTGGGTGAGAGGGAGGAAGTAGGGAAGAGGAAGAGGGAAATAGATGAGGAGGGGAGAGGGAGGAAATGGGAAAGAGAGAGAGAGAGAGAGAGAGAGAGAGAGAGAGAGAGAGAGAGAGAGAGAGAATAAGAAGTAGGTGCATGGCGATACTGTCAGATTCAAAAGTCGTCACATCCACCAAAGATCAAAATAAAATTGCTTGGCTCGTGGTGCAGTAAAAATGTCATCAACTATACATACATACATACATAACAAAGAGTTCCCACGAGAGCCAAGTTCGTATTTTGAAAAGTAATTACAAAACTCAAAAAAAAAAAAAAAAAAAAAAAAAAAGTGATTACAAAACTGCACAAAAAAAAATATTACAAAACTCCACAAAGAAAAGTGATTACAAAACTCCAAAAAAAAAAAGTTATTACAAAACTCCAAAAAAAAAAGGTATTACAAAACTACACAAAAAAAGTGATTCCAAAACTCCAAAAAAAAAGTGATTACAAAACTAAAAAAAAAAAAAAAAAAAAAAAAAAGTGATTACATAACTCAGAAAAAAAAAGTGATTACAAAACTCAAAAAAAAAAAAAAAAAAAAAAAGTGCTTACAGTGACCCCTAGTGGTGCTGGAAACGACGACGACGACTTTTGAATGTGACTGTAGCAGAAACATGAGAAAAGTGCATCCATCATGTAGGTAAAGGTGACATTTGTTGCTTAAACCTCCACCGTCCCCTACCGTCACTTCCGTTGTCCCGTGTGTGTGTGTGTGTGTGTGTGTGTGTGTGTGTGTGTGTGTTGTGTGTGTGTGTGTGTGTGTGTGTGTGTGTGTGTTCTTCTTAACTCCTTTTCCATCTGCCATTTCACTCTCATATTTGCTTCTGTGTGTGTGTGTTTTGTGTTGTGTGTGTGTATGTGTATGTGTGTGTTGTGTGTGTATTGTGTGTGTGTGTGTGTTCGTTTTTAACTCCTCTTCCTTCACTCCCCTTCCCTCCTACATTCCTCTTCCTCCCTTCCATACATGATTATCTCACTCCCATCCCCCATTATTTTCCCTACTCTATCTCCTTTTACTACTCTCTTTTCTCTTCTCCTCTCCCCTCTCCCCCACTCCACTCTTCTCTTCTCCACTCCTCTCCCTCTTCCAATACTCCCCTCCTCTCCCCTCCCCCTCCCCCACTCCACTTCTCTTTTCCTCTCCTCTCTCCCCCACTCCACTTCTCTTCTCTTCTCCTCTCCCTCTTCTCCTCCTCTCTCCCTCTTCCCTCTTCCTCTGCGGCCGGAACTAGATCATGTTTAGGAATGTCTCGTCACCAGAATGGATCAACACACACACACACACACACACACACACACACACACACACACACACACACAATCGTACATACACACACACACACACACACACACACACACACACACACACACACACACATACACATACAATCGTACATACACACACACACACATACACACACAAAACACACAAAACACACACACACACAAACGTACATACACACACAATCGCACATACACCCACAGACACACACACACACACACAGAAGCAAATATGAGAGTGAAATGGCAGATGGACGGAAGGATGCGGCAGACAACTTGGGGAAGGAAGGTTGGAATTAGAGGGTAGAGAAGTGAGATTGGCAGGCGTATGTAGTGGAAGTAACTCTCTACCATGTTGTTTGTCGGTCTGTGTGTCTGTCTGTGTGTCTGTCTGGATTCGGACCTCTTCTTTCCCGGTCAGTGAGAGAGAGAGAGAGAGAGAGAGAGAGAGAGAGAGAGAGAGAGAGAGAGAGAGAGAGAGAGAGAGAGAGAACGCGATACATATAGAGAAGTTATCGTACATATATGAGAGAGGGAGAGAGAGAGAGAGAGAGAGAGAGAGAGAGAGAGAGTGAGAGAGAGAGAGAGAGATTACTTATTCTAATGGAGAAAATTAGTGTACAGAATCAGGTATCCATAAACACACCAGTTACAGTTATCAGTTATTATGTTGAGTAGAAACAGACAGACAGACAGGTAGGCAGGCAGCAGGCAGTCGGGCAGCAGGCAGGCAGTCAGTTAGTCAGGCAGGCAGACAGGCAGTTAGGCAGGAGGGCATGCACACACACAGATAAACATTGTGCATCTAGGACTTGGGTGGATAATTTCTGGTTCTTTTCAACACGAAGGTCATCAAATACAATGAAAGATTACCTCCTTGTGCTTCTTCCTAGCTGGTCTGGTTGTTGTTCTGAGAGAAAACTGTGAATAAAACTTGCACTGTACAGTCTGAGGCGGAAGTCCTGTCGTCTCACTAGCTTGCTTCACCGAGACGCACAGTGTTCATGGATTCGAGAAATACGCATGTTTTCTACACTTAATAATCTCGAGTTTATGAACATCGCGTGCCTCGTGAAGCAAGTGAGGCGACAGGACTTTTGCCACCGACTGTACTAGATCACTAATCCCCACACAGTCCATTTTAGCAGCAAAGTCAATATTTTACTTTGTTTTGGCGTTGGGAAGGAAGCGGCGTCCCCATCACCCTTCAATTCTTGCCATGGTGCAATCAACATCGTATATATCCCGTACAGTACACTCGTCATACGAAATCCCTGACCAGAGACCCCTTAATTGTTGTCAAATATATAGGGGGACCTCCACTGACGCTAGAGTCTTCACACCCCTTAAAAAATAAATGGGAAATGGAGTAATGACGATGATGATGATGATGATTTTTCTTGGCATATCTCCAATTATAGATTCAGTTTATTCATGTCAATTCTATGCACCCCACACCCATTTTTTTTTGTTTTCTTTTTTTTTTTTTTTTTTGTATCCCTTGAGAGTCATTGGTGTAGTGCATTTCAAAGTATATACACCTACAACACCCATTTCTACAAGTTATATTTATCTGGTTTAATCCCTTCGACCCGTGCAGTTACATTGAAATTAGTCTTTTTTTTTTTTTTTTTTTTTTTTTTTCCACCCGCTACCCTACACGTTCCCACACTCCTTCGATCACGTATTCATCCGTACTCATAAATGCATACGCACTCACTCACATACGAGAGCACATGCAAATTAAGACACTCGTACACTTGGGTAGTCACGCACCGAGGATGTTACACACACACACACACACACACACACAAACACTCTCTCTCTCTCTACCTCTTTTCTTTTTATTTCCTTCCTGCTTGCTGTCACACCTCTCTATCACCTTTTTCTGGCGCTATAGGACCTCGATGTTGCGGCGCCTAATATCCATCAATCAATCTCTTCTCCACCTTCCCCCTTCCACTCCTCCCCTCTCTTCTCCCCCTCCCACCCATCTCCTCCTTCTTCCCCCCCCCCTCCTACTTCTCCCCCCCACCTCCTCCTTCTTCCCACCCCCCTCCTCCTTCTCCCCCCCCCCCCCCTCCTCCCTTTGCTGCCACCTTCCTTCCCTTCTCTGTGACCGCGGCGTGACTGAAGCATTAGTGAGCCAGACCTCTCCCTGTCACTCACCGTCTGGGGCTGCTGGACAAGATGGGACGAGAGACACACACACAGACACAGACAAACAAACACATACACAGACAGACAAACAGACAAAGACAGACAGACAGACGAACAAACCGACACACAGACAGACAAACAGACAAAGACAGACATGCAGACAAACAAGAAAAAGGTGATGACGAGAATAAGACAACAGCTTAGAGGTTCATGTGAAAAGAAAGACTTGAGCGAGTTGTGACCAAGTGGATGATGTATTAATGTATATAAAAGATGATGCAAGCAAGTGGATGATATACAGTGCATCCTATATATGTGTAGGTGTGTGTATGTGTGTATGTAAGTATAGTATTGAACAGGGTATGTGTTTTATTTTTAGTTATGAGTTATTAGCAGAAATACATAATAATTAAGTTAGTGTATCATCGCCTTTTATACCACAGCAGTAAATTAGTAAAAGATTTAACAGTTTTAGTGATGGTAGTGATGGTAGTAGTTGTGGTGATGGTAGTGATGGTAGTAGTTGTGGTGATGGTAGTAGCTGTTGTGGTGTTAATGGTAGTAGTTGTGGTGGTAGTCGTAGTTGTTGTGGTGATGATGGTCGTAGTTGTGGTGATGATGATGGTCGTAGTTGTAGTGATGATGAAAGAGATAATGATGGAACATGATGAGTAATGATGTTTGTGTGTGTGTCTGGGAGGTGGGTGTTGAGGGAAGAGGGAGGGGGGGGGGGGTGGAGGCTGAGGAGGCAAGCAGTGTGAAGAAAGAGAGAATGGAGGTAAATGGGAGAAAAGGATGTCACAGAGAGAAAGCAACTGGCGACGAAAGGTGTATAAGGAAGATGGAATAATATATGGAAGTGATATAGATGGGAATAAATTGATGACATGAGAAGAGGGGATTAATAATGGTAACGAATATGAAATAGAGAGAGAGAGAAAGGAAAAGAAAAGAGAGAGAATATTAGAATGTTTAATTTACATCTTGAGGCTGAATTATTAAAAATTAATATTAAACGAAAAAAAAATAAGAGTAAAAATTGGAAGGAAGGAAAGAAAAAGGAGAGAGGGAGATGGCACAGCTAAAGAAATGTAAGAGAGGAATTAAAGAGAGTGAGTTAGAGAAGATGAGAAGCCAAGGAGGAGAACGGGAGGAGGAAGGGGGAAGGGGGAAGGCGGGGTTTAGGGGGGGGCAAGTGAGTGAGTGTCACCTGCGGGTCAAGGAAGCAGAAAATTGCGTTTAGGACAGAGACAGAGGAAGAAGGAAAGAGTTACAGACACACAGACAGACAGAGGAAGAAGGAAAGAGTTACAGACACACAGACAGATAGAGAGACAGACAGACAGACAAATAGAGAGACAGACAGACAGACAGAGGTAGAGAGAGAGTTAAAAACAGACAGACAGAGACAGACAGACACAGACAGACAGACACAGACAGACAGACAGACAGACAGACAGACAGACAGACAGACACAGTCAGACACAGACAGACAGACAGACAGTTAGACAGAAAGCACACACAGACAGATATTCATACAAACTTATAATAGCCAAACACACACACACACACACACACACACATGTCCAGAAAACAGTAACAATAACCAAAAATATCTCCCAGCAAGAATATTTTTAAGACCAAAACAAACATTGAAGTAAGTGCACTATTTTTTTTTTTTTTTTTTTTGTCAATTTTCAGAACAGCTTTAACCTAATTTTATTTATTATGTTTTTCTTCCTACTTATGTACGCGTACCTAATAATCAAGAGCAATTTCTTTGTGATTTTCATTACTCCTTTTCTTATTTATAGTTATTTTTAACATTTCTGTCAGTTTATTATTATTATTATTATCATTACTAGACCATAAGCCCGGTTGGTACGATATTTTTCCTTCCCAGTGGTGGCAGCGTCACGCCAGCGTGGAATGTAAACAAACCGAGTGGGTTGCCAGGAGTACGATAAAAGTGAAGTAATTAAGTAATTAGTGGGGTGTTTTTGTGACGAAAATATCCTCTGTCCCCCCTCGTATACGTCCACTTTCCGTGTGTGAATTCCTGGCGCTGTAGGTGGTCACATGACAATTTGTATAGCATGACAGACAGTCTCTTCATTTAGATATATAAATTATTGTTATTATTATTATTATCATTATATTATTATTATCATTATATTATTATTATTATTATTATTATTATTATTATTATTATTATTGTTTTTATCATTATTATCATTATTATTGTTTTTATCATTATTATCATTATTATATTATTATTTGTATTATTATTTTCATTATTGTTGTTATCATTATCAATATTATTTTCTCATTTCTTTACATTTTTTAACTATAATTCACGGTTTCTGCTTCATAAGAACTACTTCCGTGCCATCGCGACAATTTCACCGACGTAATTCTTTATTTGTAACGATGCGGTGCACAATTTGGCTCTGAGCCGGTCATGGTTGTGGTGATGGTGGTGGTGGTGTTGGTGTTGGTGATGATGTGGGTGGTGGTGGGGGTGGTGTGGGTGGTGTTGGTGTTGATGTGGGTAGTGTTGGTGGTGGTAGTGGTGGTGGTGGTGGTGGTGTGGGTTCGAGTCCTCAGGTGTATAAATACCAGGCAGGCAGACCCCAGTGCTCTCGCTTTTTCCCCCCTGGTAATTCCCGTCTCCTGGAGAATTATATGTTGACTCTCTCCCAGGACCTCCCAAGTGGCTGAGGGAGAGTGGAGGAGAGAGGGGAGGGAGAGGAGGGAGGAGGAGAGAGGAGGGGGAAGGGGAGGAAGGGAGGAGAGAAGAGAGGAGGGGGAAGGGGAGGAAGGGAGGAAAGAAGAGAGGAGGGGGAAGGGGAGGAAGGGAGAGAAGAGGGAGAGAAGGGAAGAGGAGGAAGGGGGATGAGAGGAGAGTGAGAGGATAGGGGGGTGAGGGAGCACTGGGAGGGGAGAGGAGGGAGTGGGGGATGAAACAGGGATATGGTAGTGCACGTGGGTGGAGGTAGTGGTCAGTTATTGTAAGGGAGAGAGGCAATGGTAGTGGTGGTGGTAGTGGTGGTGGTGGTGGTGGTGGAGATGAATGATGGGGATAGGAAAGGAGGGGGTAGTTGTTATTGTGAGAGGGGATAGTGATGATGGTGGTAGTGAATCTATTAATGGTGTAGTGATGATAGTAAGAGAGAGGCAGTGGTGGTAGTGATGATAGTAATGGTGGTGATGGAGAAGTTATGAGTTAGGATTGAAATGGTAGTGGTGGTTGTGGTGGTGGTGATAATGATAATGTTGGTGGTGATGGTGGTGATGGTGATAGTGATGGTAATGGTGTCTAGAGAACAATAACGATGAAATTAATGTGAAATTCGTCGTGAAATTAATGATTGTTGAAGTATGTACAATTGAGAAAGTCGAAAGTGGAAGAAAAGTATGGCTGTATGATATATGGCAACATCTGGCAGTTGTTTGTTTATAATTAGTCCTCGTATCTTTATCAATGAATCACTAGGAAACCCAAAGCAAATGTAAGGTGGAACAGTATTGGTTGAACTTTGGATGGGGGTGAAGATGTTGACAAAATAATACAGCCAGATTTGTTCGCATTTTTTACTTGTTTTAACTGTACATGGTAGTGGTAGTGGTGGTGGAGGAGCAAATAGTGTTGTTGCTGTTGTTGGTGGTAGTGGTAGTTGTGGTAGTGGTGGTTGTGGTTAAGGAGGAGCAAATAGTGTTTTTGTTGGTGTAGGAATCAGGGTAGTGGTGGTGGTAGTTGTAGTAGTAGTGGTAGTGGTTAAGGACG
>JAWZYT010002651.1:22500-24189 GCA_034508575.1 Petrolisthes manimaculis
TTCATTTTAAATAGTAACAATAGTTATATAGTGATGTATTGGATGTTTAAAAATGAGGATGTTCAGATACGAATGCGGATGCTGCTTTCATTGCCAATGTAGATGTGCATAATGTGTGCATTGTTAATGAGGATGTGGACTTTTAAAAATGTGGATAATTTGCGGATGTGGATATCCGATATATCTTTAAATAATGTACATCAAAGCGGCCAAAAAAAATAATGTTCCTCTCTACTGACCTAGATAACTGAGAATAATTGTTTACACTTGGTAGAGTTTTAGTTCTCATAATATATTATTTGGGTATACAAAGGTAAGTTATAATGTTTCACATTGCCTGATATAACACACACGGCAGTCAGAGTGGCTTACCAAGGTGTGTTGTGGTGGTAGAGGAAGTGAGGCAGGCAGGTATGTTAAGAAAGGAGGAGGCAGGCGTGAAAGAGGAGCTTTGACGAGGCAGGAGTATAAGAGTGGGTAAGGCAGCTGTGTGTGTGTGTGTGTGTGTGAATGCTAATGAGTGTATGAGGGCCCAGCGGTATGCAAGTGGTGGGTGGGTAGGTGGGTGAGGCAGGTCAGATGAGAGAGTTGGGTGAGGGTGGGTGAGGTAAGGGTGTGAGGGTGAGGGATAGTGAGGCAGGTCCATAAGGGTAAGAAGGTTAAGGGTGTGAGGGTGAGAGATGGTAAGGCAGGTTCGTAAGGGTAAGGGTTGGTGAGGTAAGTCCATGAGAGGTTAGAGAGGTAGTGGACGAGATAGGAGTTACAGTTGTAGGGACTGTAGTTGTGGTAATAGCAACAGTATAGTGTAGAGTTGTAAGGTGTAGTGTGGCAAGAGTTGTGGTGTTGTTTCAAGACGTGATCGGGGAAACAGGACTGGCAGAGGTAATGGTGTAGTGTAGTGTATAGTGATGATGATAGTGATATACCATAATGTTGTTTTAAGTGTTGGTAGACGAGGCAGGAGTGGCAGTGATGGTGTAGTGTAGGGTAGTGTAGTGTAGTGTAGGGTAGTGTAATGATGATGATAGTGATATACACAATGTTGTTTTAAGAGGTGGTAGGCGAGGCAGGAGTGGCAGTGTTGGTGGTTGTGGTGGTGAGTGAGTGACCATGGTAGAGAAGGAAGGGAGGGGGACTTGTGTACACAGTGACGCGACACAACCCCGAGGAATATTGGCCAAACTTATTGTTATGGCGCGTCCGTATTAAGTCAATTTCTTGCACCCTCAGCCGACACTCCACGCTCATTATTTGCTCCGCTCGACGCCCAAGTGCACCACAAACAAATCCTGCCACCAGCGTTCGTTGTGTATTTTTTTCGTGTTCAATTTTTGTTGGGTTCTCTCGGCAGTCAGACACCACTGAGTCATTGCATAAAGGGAATGATAATGATGGTTATTGACTGAAGTGAGGAGGGTGCTGACTGGATGGTTGACTGCATGGATGGTTGGATGAATGGATGGATGGTTGGATGGATGGTTGGTTGGTTGTTGCATGGATGGATGGATGGATGGTTGATGACTGGATGGATGGATGAATGATTGACTAAATGTATGTATGGATGGATGGATGGATGATTGACTAGATGTATGTATGGATGGATGATTGACAAGATATATGGATGGATGGATGGATGATTGACTGGCTGACTGGATGGATGGTTGATGACTGCTTGCTGTGACTGGCTGG
>JAWZYT010002652.1:5000-27500 GCA_034508575.1 Petrolisthes manimaculis
CACTACCACCATCATCATCACCACTACCACCATCATCATCACCACTACTACCATCATCATCACCACTACCACCATCATCATCACCACTACCACCATCATCATCACCACTACTACCATCATCATCATCACCACTACCACCATCATCATCACCACTACTACCATCATCATCATCACCACTACCACCATCATCATCACCACTACCACCATCATCATCACCACTACTACCATCATCATCATCACCACTACCACCATCATCATCATCACCACTACTACCACCACTACCACCACCACCAATTCATTACCACCATTACCACCACCACCACTACCACCACTACCATTTCACCATCAACCCCACCACCACCATCATCATCATCATCACCACTACCACCACCACCAATTCATTACCACAATTACCACCACCACTACCAATTATCACCACCACCAATCCATCACCACCACCAACACCACCACACTGCAAAACTCAAATAATAGGTTCATGTGTTGGTGGGAAATTGAAGGCCAATTGATTCCTACAAACTGTGCTACAAAAACACTTATTATATTTTCGCATCTGAGGTAGTACAGTCGGCCTCAAGAATTCCTATACACCACTGTCATATCAAGGCTTCGTAACAACTAGAACATTTAGTACAATCATTTTCCAAACGCCAAACACTTTTAGTAATGTTATTTAAATGGGTTTTTATAGTTGAATCAGTCCTACAATGCCTACAGATATATGTGCAGAATATATATATATATATATATATATATATATATATATATATATGTATATATATATATATATATATATATATATATATATATATATATATATATATATATATATATATATATATATATATATATATATATATAGTATATATATATATATATATATATATATACCCCTTTTAATCCATGCTCTGTTTACGAATTTCTGTGGCCAACTGTTACATACTTATAGTCTGTTTTTTAGTATAACTTGGATGACCCGGTAGCCCTCCAATTTATTAAGAACATATGGCTGACGATTATGCTCTCCGGACACACACACACAAATACACACACACACACACACACACACACACACCGTACAGGATAAAAGTCAGTTGCAGTAGGTGGAAGGTTAATCATAGCCTCCTGGTGGTTGATGCTTGCTAGGTCTTCACTCACTCAGTTATTAATTATTTTAGTGTGACGTCATTTGGGTCTTATCGTACATCGGGCACCACCACTTTGATCCTCCACTTACCCCCCACTCCTCCCCCTCCATCTCCCCTTCCCCCTCCATCCCCCCCTTTATCCCCCCCCTTACCCCTGCTACCCTCTCTTTGGATCGATAGGTCAATAGGGACAAAGGAGTGTTTGTTTGTGTGTTTGTGTTGTTGTTGTGTTGTGTTGTTGTTTTTGTTTGAGCGTGTGTGTGTGTGTGTGTGTGTGTGTGTGTGTGTTGGTGTTGGTGTTGGTGTTGTTGATTTGTGTACGACTGTTTTGCTTTTTGTATTTTTTTTTTTGTCTATAGTGGATGATAATTAAAGGCACGAAGCCGAAAGTCATGACGTGTGTGTATGTGTGTGTGTGTGTGTGGATAGCAGTTGACCTGGGACCACGGTAACGGGCGTGATGAAGCCTATGGTTATACTGTATGTCCAGTGTCGGAACATAAAAAAAAAAAAAAATCTACCTCTGACAAAAAAAAAATCTTCACTTCTAACAAAAAAAAAAATCCACGTCTGACAAAAAAAAAATTCACTTTTGGAAAAAAAAAAAAAAAGTAGGGAGAAGCCCAAAGAGTGGTGAGAGATTCAGAGAGTAGGGAGAGGTGCAAAGAGTGGAAGAGGTGCGAAGAGTGGGGAGTGGTACAGTACAAAGAGTGGGGGAGGGGTCAGTTTCATTTGTTTTCGCTTCACTTTACCGATGGAACACACCGTCCAAATAGCGAATCCATCAAAACACGTCATTCCAGGTTCAATTTAAAGTTGTTGATTCAAGCCATTGCAGAAACCACGAGGATCCCGACACAGACAAACAACTAGATATATATATCGCAATTTTGCTGAATGTTTCTATAATTTTGATAATAATATTATCTACATCCACAATCAAATATCCACTAACACACTCCTTCCATCGTAGTAAAAATCTTGTTAATATAGAACAACATATGTATGATATTGCAGCTCCTCAATAATAATTGTGGGGTTTGAGTTGACGTAAGGTGTTGTATGATTATATTTTGATATGATACTGATTTATTTGCACGATGAAAGGAAAGTGTTGGTGGTTATTTGATTGTGGCTGTACGAGACACTTCAATAAAATAATATAATAATATATTTGCCCAATAAGTTTGAAATCGTAGGAATTTTCAAAACAGAAGCCAATAGAGTATAAACTAAAAGTAATGAGCTTCAAATCATTAATCTATGGTTCCAGACTTTTAGGTCAGCGTGTATAACTAAAAATTATCATTCAGTAGCATTCTCGTACATACATACATTCATGAAGTAATTCACTTTTTCATACATATATTCATTCGCTTGTTATCAGGGGTATACAACGTTGATACATATGCTTGTTCGCCTTTACATAATTCATTCATTCTATCACTAGGGATAATTATATAACATTGATGCATATTCTTGCTTACAATTACATAAATTAATTCACTTTATTACAAGGAGTATATAACAGTGATACATATTCTTGTTTACCTTTACATACATTCATTAACTCTATCACCTGAAATCACTACAGAATCTATGAATTAATTCCTGGATGTGTGTTTTCAGCCATGCATTTGTCCTTACTCTTGTGTATACATTTATTTTATGCAATGATGATTACAGGAGTATCGACCTTTTTAAATGTTAATTATCCATTAGTGTCTTATTATTCAGTTTACAGTAGTGCCGTTACACACATTCATTCATTCATTCATTGTTTCCTTCCTTCCTTTCTTCCTTTCTTCCTTCATTCATTCATTCATTCATTCATTCATTCATTCTTTCCTTCCATCATTCCTTCTTTCCTTTCTTTCTTTTTTTCTTCCTTCCTTCATTCCTTCCTTATTGGCTTCACCTGTCACTCCCTTCTCTCTTCCTTCCTCTTCCTCCTCACTCCTCCTCTTTCTTTCTTCTCCTATTCCTCTCCCTTCTCCTCCTTTTCATCTTTTCTCTTTTTATATTTTCTTCCTTCACTTTTTTCTTGCTACTCCTCTTCGGTTGTTATACTTCTCTCTATTTATATATTCCTTCTGTTTTATGGTATTTACTCTTTCTTCATGTCTTCCTTTCTTCCTCCTACCTCTCTCCCATTTGATATTTTTCTTAGAATCTCTTTTCATTTTCTTCTTCACTTAAGTCTTGTCTCTCACTTTCCTTCCTCTTCATTCACTCACTCACCTCCTCCTCCTCCTCCTCCTCCTCCTCCTCCTCCTCCTCCTCCTCCTCCTCCTCCTCCTCCTCCTCCTCCTCCTCCTCCTCCTCCTCCTCCACTTCTCTTCTCTTCACATTCTCTTCATTTACATCTCACATTTTATTCCTTTTCCTCCCTCGTTTATATTCATTCCATCCTTCATTCTTATTCTTCCCTTCCTGTTTTCCCTCATTCCTTTTTCTATTCCTCTCTTTCGTCCTCCTTTCTCGTTCCTCCTTCATCTTTTCTCTTCTATCACCACTCCTCTCTTCCTCCCTTCCTCTCTTCCTTCACATTTCTCTTCCACTACTTTCTATTTTATTTTAACTCCCCTATCTCTCCTTCCCTCTTCATTATCACTCTTCCCCATACCCTCCCAATTCCATTTTCTCTATCTCCTTCCCACTCTATTCTCTTTCTACTCCCTATCTTCTCCACTTCTATTTCTTACATTTCTCCCTCTCTCTCCTATTCCTCTTCCATCATTTTCCCCCTTTCTATCAACTCAATTTCTTTCTCCTTCCACCCCTATCATCCCCCAGTCTTACACTCCCTCGCCCCCTTCCCCTATCCGTCTATCTCTCATACCCAATTTCTTACACACACTTTTTCTCTCCACCCTCCATCACCTACAATTTTACTCTCCCCTTCTCTTATCTTCCTACTCCACTTTCTCCACCCTCTTTCCACTTTCTCCACCCTCTCTCCACCTTTTCCCCCTTTCCAACTTCTCCCCTCACTCCACTCTCTCCCCTCTTTCCACTTTCTCACCCCCTTCTCCACCCTTTCCACTTTCTCCCCCTTCCCTCCACTTTCTCCCCCCCCCTCCCATCTCCACTTTCTCTCCCCACCTTCCCTCCACTTTCTCTCTCCCCCCCCTCCCATCTCCACTTTCTCTCCCCACCTTCGCTCCACTTTCTCTCTTCCCCCCCCTCCCATCTCCACTTTCTCTCTCTCCCCCCTCCCATCTCCACTTTCTCTCCTCCCCCCCCCTCCCATCTCCACTTTCTCTCCTCCCCACCTCCCCTCCACTTTCTCTCCCCACCTTCCCTCCACTTTCTCTCTCCCCCCCCTCCCATCTCCACTTTCTCTCCCCCTCCCCTCCCATCTCCACTTTCTCTCCCCACCTTCCATCCACTTTCTCTCCCCACCTTCCCACCACTTTTTCTCCCCCCCCTCCCTCCACTTTCTCTCCCCCCCTCCCTCCACTTTCTCTCCCCACCTTTCCAGTCACGGTTGCCAATTACTTCTCCAACTTTTCTTTCCAGTTCCCAGGGTTCTCTATTGATGAAAAGAAAGAGAGGTGAAGGAGGAGGTGGGAGGGGAAAGGAAGAAGAGGGGGAGGGGAAGGAAGAGGAGGGAAAGGAAGAAGAGGGGAAGGGGGAGGAAGAGGGGAAAGAGGAGGTGGGAGGGGAAAGGAAGAAGAGATGGAGGAGGAGGATGAAAGGAAGAAGAGATGGAGGAGGAGGAAAGGAAGAAGGAGGAGGAGGAGGAGGAGGAGGAAAGGAAAAAGAGGGGAGGGGGAGGAGGAGGATGAAAGGAAGAGATGGAGGAGGAGGATGAAAGGAAGAAGAGGGGGAGGGGGAGGAAAAGGAGGAAAGGGTAGAAATGGGAGAGGCAAGATGCAAAGGGAGGTAAGTAAAGGAGATTGGAGAAGAGGAGAGGGAGGAAAAGGGTATAGAAAAGAGAGAGGAGGGAGGAAACAGAGAGAGAAAGGAGAGAAAATACAAAATGAAAGGGAAAGGGAAGAGGAGAAGGAGGAGAGATGGTAAAAAGAGAGAACTGAGGGGAGAGGAGGAATAGGAGGAAAATGGAGAAAGGGTAAGAAGTGAAAAATGGTAAATAAAGAAAAGGAGGAATGAGAGGAGAGAAGAAAAGATTAATGGAGAAGGCATGACGATGAGGACAGACAGGAAGGAGAGAAAGATCAGAATAATAGATAAATAAAGAAAGGGTAGAATATGCAAGAGAGAGAGAGAGAGAGAGAGAGAGAGAGAGAGAGAGAGAGAGAGAGAGAGAGAGGTGAAGGAGAGGGAGAGTGATTGAAGTGGAGTTGAGATGAGAGGAGATGGAGAGTGTGTGGGGGAGCTGAAGGAATGAGATGGAAAGTAAGGAGAGAGAGAGAGAGAGAGAGAGAGAGAGAGAGAGAGAGAGAGAGAGAGAGAGAGAGAGAGAAGGAACGTGAAGAAGAGGAAAAGAGGATGGGAAGAAAGGAGAAAGAAGTAGAACGTGAAGGAAGGAAATGAAGAAAGAGGGAAGGAGGAAAGTGAGGGAGAGGTAATGAAAGGGAAGAGAGGAGTAAGTGACAGAGAACTAAGAAAAAGAAGAAGATAGAGAGGGGGAGATGAAGGATGCTTAAGCAGAAGGAAGAGAGGAAAGTGAAGGAGGGATAAGGAGAGGGAGAAGTGGTACACGTAGGAGGAATAAGAAGAGGGAGAGAGATGAAGGGGTGAGAAGACGGGGAAGAGGAAAGTGAAGGAATAAAAAAGAGGGAAAAGGAAGAGAAGGAGAAGGAGGGACAAAATGAGGGAAAATGAGGAGGAGGAGAAGGAAGAGGAGGAGAATGATTGGCAAGAAGAGGGAGGAAGAGAAGGAGAAGGAGAAGGAGAAGAAAAAGGAGAAGAAGGGAGGAGGTGGAGATGGAAGAAGAAGGAGAGACAAGAGGAGGAGGAGGAGGAGGAGGAGGAGGAGGAGGAGAAGGAGAGACAAGTGGTGGGAGGAGGAGGAGGAGGAGGTGGAGGGAGGAAAGTTATTAAGTTGTCCATTATTTTTCCGTCCAAAGTTGTGACTGCGCCGAGTGATTGAGTAATTGTGATGGGGTATTTAAATTGTCCAGAGGCGATGGTTAATTTTGAGGACGCTGGATGTTATTGTTGCTACTGAGAGGGAGAGGGAGAGGAAAGAGAAAGAGTGAGAGTGAGAGTGAGAGAGAGAGAGAGAGAGAGAGAGAGAGAGAGAGAGAGAGAGAGAGAGAGAGAGAATGAGAATGAGTGAAAGAGAGAGTGAGAGTGAGAGTGTAAATGTGAATGAATGAATGAATGAATGAATGAATGAATGAATGAATGAATGAATGAATGCTCTCCCTGCTCTCCCACTTTCTTTATCAATACCAATGTTTATGTTACAGAGGTATCATTGTCTTTGTAACTGTTGTATTAAATTTTATTCCCGAATGTTTAGGGTCAGTGATAAACTCCTTGTCCAGAGTATAATTATTTATATTCATTATTTATTAAGTCTTTATACTCGCAATCCCTTAAATACCTGTTTGTTTGTTTGTTTTTCTCTCCTTGATTATATAAACGTATGTGGAATTAGTTATTATACAAAGTGAAAGACAACACTGCAATAGAAACAGTCTAAAGAAATGTCTTTGTGTCTTTAGTTTTCGTTTGGTAAAGTAAAGTAAAGTATAGTATAGTAAAGTAAAGCTAAGTATGTTCAGTTTAAGTGTGATATATTATCTGAGTATGTTTACATTATTCACTACTGTGTTCATGTAATTTTGCAGAGTGCATTTGTCTGGCCTACTTATGGTCTCGTACTCGTAGTGTAAATGCATACGGTAATATCTCATTTATAATGGTACAAACATTCCCTGTATTTACGTGCGAGCATTTATGTACCCCGTCTTCTCAGCATTTCTAAGCTACTTATCGTGTATAATATATCATGTTTATTCCTAATTTATGGCCATTCAGTAATTAGGACAATAGTGTGCTTCATATTCGTGGTAGTTACTATGTACTATTGTTGACCAAAATATCTTTCCTCATAGGGGTGACTTTAGTAGCCATTTGACTGCCTTTCTCTAATAGTGATCGGTATATTTTTCTTATAAATTGATCAAGAAGCAGTTTCTAACTCCCAGCAAACACTCACACACAAATTAAACCAATATAATCATTGACGTATGTACATGAAAACAATGGTGAAATATCTGTATGAAACATCCCTGAATAGAAAGAAATTATTGTCCGCAACAGTACATGTACGGTACAGTATAATTATGTTAAGACCATTTATTCTGAATTATTGTTATTGCACTGTCTTCATGTTTTAAACTTACTGCCCACACTTTATTTCTGGCGCTTTTATTTGTTATATATATATATATATATATATATATATATATATATATATATATATATATATATATTATACTGTATATACATATTTTTATAGATTTTTTAATCTATATGTGTAAATGTATACTTTACCTAACTTGAAAAAGATACAAATAACTAGTAAACAGAAGACACAGGGAGGGTTTAAAACTTATTAAGTGATGAATTCAGCATATTGACACGCCCATCTAATACCAGCCCTCAAAAAGTTCATATACCTGCAACTTGTATTTCGGTATTCAAAGCTCACTGTCTCTCATATTTATCGTGGTGGTAATGTGAATGCTGGACTAAATGGGACTGTACTTATGAGCCACGCTGCAATTATCGGATTTAAGAGTTGCCCGTGGTTGGTTAAGTGTGTGTGTGTAATGGTAGCTGTATTGCATTAGGGTGGAAGCATAACGAACTATAATAGGGATTTCTAAGGCAGTATTCCCCTATAACTGTTTTCGCTAAGCTTCTTCGATCCCTCAAGTATATCTGGTAAATCAGCCTCTCTCTCTCTCTCTCTCTCTCTCTCTCTCTCTCTCTCTCTCTCTCTCTCTCTCAAAGTCACACCACTATATCAAACTAACAGAGACCGTGTAACTATGTAAGGTGTATGTATGTATGTACTGTGTCGTGTATATACAGACGTGGCTAGCTAGTGAGTATTAAACCCATGATCTGTATGTCTCTCTCTCACTCTATCTATCTATCTAGCTCTCCCTTGTATATTCATCCCTCCACAATATATTCCATGCATGTAAACCATCACATACCAACACCACATGGATATGCAAATGGTCCCAACTTATAACCCGGGCAGGCCAGCTATACCTATACCCTGTGCTCGTGGCTGGCTGCATGCATGGGTCTGTTGTTGTTGTGGTTGTGGTTGTTGTTGTTGTTGTCATGGTGTTTGTGGGGCTGTTGTTTGTGTTGTTGTTTGTGGGGATGTTGTTGTTGTTTGTGGGGATGTTGTTGTTGTTGTTTGTGATTGTAGGGTTGTTGTGGTAGTTGTGTTGGTTGTGATGTTGGTAAAGTAGTTGGTTTAGAACTTTAGATGATAGAGAGGGGGATTTTTTGTGGTTGGTTGTAGTTAATGTTTCTTTTTTGTTGGTTGTGGACGTGATGATGGTGGTTGTGGTTATGATGGCATCAGTTATGGTTGGTGTAGTGGATATCATATGGTAGTCTGTCTTTGTATATTGTAGTGGTTGTGGTGGTGGTTGTAATGGTAGAGGTGGTTGTACTGACTATAATTGGGGTTGTATTTTTAGTGGCTGTGTTTTTTGTGATGCTACAGGTTTTAAATAAAGTTGTGCTTGGAAGATCGTAGATTAGCTTTACAATTAGGGAACAATGTTTTTTTTGTGTTTTTTTGTATCAAACTTGTAGCCTGAATAGTTGATACCGTACGCATATAATATTAATGAAATAATATGTTTTGTAAGAAATAGACAATTAACATTAATATATCGGACACATTTATACGATTTCCTAAGTAAATATATATATATATATATATATATATATATATATATATATATATATATATATATATATATATATATATATATATATATATATATATATATATATATATATATATATATATATATATATATATATATATATATATATATATATATATATATATATATATATATATATATATATATATATATATATATATATATATATATATATATATATATATATATATATATATATATATATATATATATATATATTAGGGTTGTTCTTTTTGTATTGGTGTGTGTTTATATTTCTTTTCTTTTTTTTTTTTTGGGTGGGGAAGGATTGGAAAAGGGATGGAGTGAAGTACCATATGGAGTCTAGCATTGGCTGGGTTGTGTTAGGTCGTAGGGAGTGTAGGTAGGTTTGTTTATGTAGAGAGTAAGTACAGTATAGGGCAACAACCATTTTCAGGTGGACGGACGGACAGCACTCACGGGGGTATAATGTATGGATCAGGGGGACTAGGGCACAGAATCAGGGGTTTTGGGGTGAATGGGATGATTATGGATGTAGGGCAGAGGATCACTGATGAAATGGGGTTGAATCAGGAGTATATGGGAGAGGATCAGGGGTATATGGGGGGAGGATCAGGGGTATATGGGGGGAGGATCAGGGGTACAGGGGGGGAGGATCAGGGGTACAGGGGGGGAGGATCAGGGGTATATGGGAGAGGATCAGGGGTACAGGGGGGGAGGATCAGGGGTACAGGGAGGGGGAGTATCAGGGGTATAGGGGGGGAGGATCAGGGGTACAGGGGGGGGGAGTATCAGGGGTATAGGGGGGGGAGGATCAGGGGTACAGGGGGGGAGGATCAGGGGTACAGGGAGGGGGGAGTATCAGGGGTATATGGGGGGAGGATCAGGGGTACAGGGGGGGGAGTATCAGGGGTATAGGGGGGGGGGAGGATCAGGGGTATATGGGGGGAGGATCAGGGGTACAGGGGGGGAGGATCAGGGGTATAGAGAAGGATCAGGGGTATGATCAAGAGTATAAGGGGAGATGATCAAAAGTGTAAGTTAGATGATCAGGGGAATGGGTGGGTTGAGAGTACATGATCAATAGTATAGGTTAACAGATAAGTTGACGGCTAAAGATTTCTCAGAGGTGTTGTAGGGTTTTGGATCAGGTGTTGTTGTTGTTGTTGTTGTAGTGTGGATAGTTAGAAATGGGAGGGAGAGGTGATTGGGGAATGGATAAATGGGTTAGATGTGTTGTTTTCAGGTGAGGGGATAGGGAGAGGTGATTGGGGAATGGATAAATGGGTTGGAGGGGTTGTTTTCAAGAGAAGTTATAGAGAAATGAGAGTGGATAATGGACAAACCAGGTTCTAGGCCTAAAGTGAAGGTAACAAGTAGAAAAGCTTATTAATACTCTATCAGTGGAGGAAATCGATTAATGAAAGATAGACTAAATTCAGTCGCTCTTTAGTAGCTAAACACTTTTTTGTCCCGTCTGTATAAAATATATGTAGAGAAAGATCAAATTAAGGGGGTGCGGGAGTAGGGGACAGGCTTGGGGGGGACTAAGGGGTGCGGGAACAGGGGGGACAGGTTTGGGGTGGGTAGAAAGTCTGTCCCCTATTCTCGCACCCCCCTAAACCCACCCCAAGCCTGTCCCCCTACTCCCGCACCCCTCAAAAAAAAAACACAACCCCCTAAACCCTCCCAAGCCTGTCCCTTATTCCCGCACCCCCTTAAACGACACGAGCGAGGCGGGAGCAGATGTGAGTGACCATTCATTTAATTAAAACGGGACTAGTGTATTATGCAAGATGTAGAGTTTACAAAGAAGATGTGTGTGTAAGGGAGTGAGATTGAGGGACCTGGTGTGAGAGGTGAGTGAGTGAGTGAGTGAACAGGGTGGATGGAGGAGGAGGAAGTGAGTGAGAGAGAAACGTGAGTGGAAGGGGAGGAGGGGTTGAAAACGAAACAAAAATAAAAATAAACGAAAAAAGTTGTTGGCATACGAGAGGGAGCAAGAGGTCAGAGCTATATATAGATAGAAAGATAGATGTGTATTATATTCGCCCACGATTAATCATAGTTAGTGTCAAGTAGTGTCAAAATGTCAAAGAGGTGAGTGACAAGGGGATGATGACTACTTTATAGATAATGTGTAAAATAATAGTGAGTGTAAAGTAGATAGTGGTGATGATGATGATGATAATGATGATATAGTGGTGGTGATAATGATGATGGGAGGAATAGTGATGAGGAGATAATTATGATGGTGAAGGGAAAGGTTTTAAAGAATATCAAAAGCAGTAGGAATAATAATTACAAAAATAAATAAAATAAGAGGAAAATGAGGCACAATTATTGAAGTAGAGAAGAGAGGATAAAGATACGGGAAGAATGATGTGAGGGAAATAATGGAAAGACAAAGAAAGAAGGAGAAGAAGAATGGAGAAAGAGTAAACAAACAAAAACACACACACACACATGACGAAACAAGATGAAGGAGAGACAAAATAAAAAATAGAAGACTGAAAGAAAGAATAAAATAAGAAAGTCGGAAGGGAAGAAACGGGAATAAAGAGAGTAGAAAAAAGTAGGAGACGAGGAGGAGGAGGAGGAGGAGGAGGAGGAGGAGGAGGAGGAGAAGGGAAATGGCAAGGAGAAGAGTGAGTGGAGGAGAGGAAAGGAAAAAATACAGCCAGGAACGTCTTTTAATTCAGTTTCTAAATATGCATGGTACGTGAGCGGCGTTATGAGGAAGAGAGAGAGAGAGAGAGAGAGAGAGAGAGAGAGAGAGAGAGAGAGAGAGTGCATGTGAGAGTGAAGGAGAGAGAGAGAGAGAGAGAGAGTGCATGTGAAAGTGAAGGAGAGAGAGTGCATATAATAAGAGTGACTCTCTCCTTTAATTCACTTTCCACGGTCATAGTCGAGACCCTGTATCTCCCCTGCCCCTTCCAGCTCTGAATGTGTGTGTGTGTGTGTGTGTGTATGTGTGTGTGTGTGTGTGTGTGTGTATGTGTGTGTGTGTGTGTGTGTGTGTGTGTGTTGTAGTAAAATGTAAATGTGAATGTGGTGTTGTTTGTGAATCATTATACCAGGCTGATGTTTAAATCCGCGTATAACTCCCACGTATGAGAAAGTTTGAAACACAGGGAAAGGAATAATAATAGAAACTTAAATGGCAAGTAGGAAGAGAAGCAGCAGCGAGCCAGCAACACGCATCACTAGTGTTCGCCAAGCCTACTACTGAACACATACCATTTACAGATACTCAAGTACAGTTACAGATACATATCCATATAGACACTTACACAACTACGTTTACACATAAAAATAGTACCACAATGGTGTTTGTATAGGTATTAATATGTTAGGCAAAATAAAGAAAAAAGTGTGTACATGAGAGAATATCAAAAGAATAATGTGTAAAGAATGTTTGGTATATAAGAGAGGAGGTAAGGTATGAGGAGAGTAGAACAGAATAGGGAAGGGTGAGAGGCAGTGTAGGTTAGAAGAGGATAGGAAAGGAGAGGGAAGGGAGTGGAGGAAAGGAAGAGAGATGAGGGGAAGAGAGAGGAGAAGGAGGGAGGGAGGGAGAGATCGCGGGGGGCTGTTAGATGAGTGGAAGAGGGTATGAGAGGTGAGGGGAGGTGGCGACTGAGTCATAACCTGGGGTGAGGTGTGGTGTTGGGTCGAGAGATAACACACGCCCACACGGCCCTCCGGAGACTGTGTGTGTGTGTGTGTGTGTGTATGTGTGTGTGTGTGTGTGTTAGAGAGAGAGAGAGAGAGAGAGAGAGAGAGAGAGAGAGAGAGAGAGAGAGAGAGAGAGAGAGAGAGAGAGAGAGAGAGAAAGAGAGAGACAGAGACAGAGACAGGGACAGAAAGAGGGGGTGGGGGAGGGAACGGATGGTGTGTGACAGAGGAATGGGGAGATCGGGACAGTGAGAGAGAGAGAGAGAGAGAGAGAGAGAGAGAGAGAGAGAGAGAAAGTGAAGACAGTCAGAGTAGTGAGAAAGAACCATCTGTCTAACTATTGCCAGACGTCCTAATCCCAACGGAGGTCACCTAGCATTTCTCTTCACCAAAACTCAGTTCCATTTTACAACCTCGGAACTTCAACCCTCCTTCCTCCTCCTTCTCAATCTCGGTCTGTGTCGTCTTTCTTTCTCCTCGCCCACCTCCCTTTTATCAACCTAACCTAACCTAGCCATATGTAACCTTAATAAACTTACAATAACTTAACATAAAATATACGAAACGAACCTAACCTAATCTAACCTAACCTAATCCAATATAACCTAACCTAACTTAACCTAACCTAACCTAACCTAACCTAACCTAATCTAATCTAATCTAATCTAACCTAATCCAATTCAATCCAACCTAACCTAACCTAACTGAACCGGTCCTAACCTAATCTAACCTCACCCAATCAAAGCTAAACGAACCAAACCTAACCTCTTACTTTCATATCCAACACTACACTCCTCCTCAATTTGTGTCCCAGCCAAATAATAATATCCTTTTAATTCTACACATTGGAACATTCTACATTTTTGTCCACTTCTTTGTTCACCTTTTCTTTCGCTTGCCAGTTTTGTTCATTTTAAACACTCACTGTCTATGTTTTCATGTTTATTCAGTCTCTCTCGTTATATATATATATATATATATATATATATATATATATATATATATATATATATATATATATATATATATATATATATATATATATATATATATATATATATATATATATATATATATATATATATATATATATATATATATATATATTTTTTTTTTTTTTTTTTTTTTTTTTTTTTTTTTTTTTTTTTTTTCTCACATAAGTGGATAACTCTCGGACACATTACTTAAACATTCTAAATATTATTTTCGTATGTCGTTACATTCTGCAAACTCATTTTCAAACCCCATTCTAAGTCCAACCTTAAATGAATAGTATACAATTAGTACTGTACATTAGAACGTCTTGATTCCTCCAAAGCGTGTCAGGAAACAGGACCAGGATAACGAAAACAATGGTGTGCCTGTTGCCTGAAATAGTTTAGAGAAATCAACAGTTGCTCCAGATTTACCAACCAACACTGTACACTCAGATGCCATATAGTTCTCTAGTCCACCTGAGTCCACGAAGCCCCGGGGTCTGAAACAGGCGATTTCTAGACGACAACCCACTCAAACTCAAATTTAAACCATCTATCTACACAAAATCTCGAACCAATGGAGGCTTTGGGTGGGCTTGGTAAATCTGGAGCAATTGTTGTTGATTCCTCTAAAGTCTATAAACTATTTCAGGCTAACAAGTACACCGTTGTTTTCGCTATCCTGGTCCCGTTGTTTTCGCTATCTTGGTCCCGTTGTTTTCGCTATCCTGGTCCCGTTGTTTTCGCTATCCTGGTCCCATTGTTTTCGCTATCCTGGTCCCATTGTTTTCGCTATCCTGGTCCCGTTGTTTTCGCTATCCCCTCAACACACACACTCTTAGGTTCACACACACCGAGTTTCGTTTACCCTGCCTGGTGTCGAGGGAATGGGAAGGGACTGAAGGAAGGATTGACTGACTGACCGGTTTGCTCTCTGAGACGATTTGACTTTGACTGGTTCATGGAGACAGGCTAAATTAATAGATTGTTAGTGAAAGTAATCATAGTCATCATTATCTTATTATTATTATTATTATTATTATTACTATTATTATCATCATTTGGGCATTGAGTTACTGTAAAAATTCTATATTATATATATGCCAAGATTTATAATATAACCATAATCATTTTTGTCCCTCTGTTACTTTAAAATATCGAGTCACAGTATGATGATTGAGGAAGGCACCGTACCATCATTAAGCAGAATAAATACAAAATTATTCTGCTGCTGCGTGTCATCGTAATCAGACCCGTGAAGTGAACCGTGTGTATTAATTAACGTGAACTAAAATTAGGGCAAGGCTTTACGTATGTCACTGTTGTGTGTGTGTGTCTGTGTGTGTGTGTGTCTATGTGTGTGTTGTGTTGTGTGTGTGTGTGTGTGTGTGTGTGTCTGTGTGTGTGTTGTGTTGTGTGTGTGTGTGTGTGTGTGTCTGTGTGTGTGTTGTGTGTGTTGTGTGTGTGTGTGCGTGTGTGTGTGTGTCTTATCTACGAGAGAGAAGGTGCAGACTCCCTCATTAAATGGATTGTTTGGCCTTTTCGGTAATGCCGTGGAATCCAAGCGAGATGACATCATTAAAATTTCACAACTTGATACTTAACAGAAACTTGACATCACTGGAATGTACGAAAAAACCTGAGGAGACTGAAAACTTAGAAGAGAATAGTGTATTATAAAATATCCCGTCAAACTTCTTATCCTAATTAGCAACACCTAAAATATTTCTAACTCTAATATCGTCAAAATAAGGATAAACTTGCAATGGGGTATGCAAATCTTCACTAACAGCGGTAAGATAATTATATAGTTATAATAATTTCTTCCAAGGAGGTTACATGATTGGTTCGGTTTGTTTGTTTCCTATTTTGTTTCCTAGTTTGTCTGTCTGTATATCTCATATACGACTGAACATCAAACAAACTCTTCTATCCAGCCAAAGTCAAAAATGAAAATAAAATAACGCACCAAAATCCTGAAACACGGAACTACAATATAATACACGCATGATGCATCAAGTTCAGTAGCTCAAAAATAATACCTGAGCCCTTTTTGCTATATAGATATATTGACACAATGGACGAAATATCTGAATACTGCCCAGAGAAAATAATAGCAGGTAGTATTTTCGTTTCATTTTGCACACTCAGGCAGACTTTTATTTTTCGCTATACGTAGAGTACAAGTCTACCACGAGCTAGGGAAGGGAAAAGAATGGAGTGGGATGCTATATAATATTATGTCGTCGGATATGTTGTTGACTATCGATTTGACTAACGAAAAACAGAAAACAAAAAGACTCCCTTCTCTGTACATGAATGAAGAATATGTATATTTTTTGTTACATAGTTTTGAACGTATTGCCAGCTTATGAAGTTGCCAAAAGGTTATTACCCCCTTCAGTGACAGACAGACAGACACAGAGACAGACAGACAGACAGACAGACGGAAGCTGGGCGGGTGGACGGACGTGGGGTAGCATATAAAAGAATGTGTCCCTTATCTCGACCGGATACACTGATAAGCATTTTGTGTGTGTGTGTGTGTGTGTCCCTCTGGCTCTTATCGGTAAGGGTTGATATAAAGTTAACTCTAGTGGTCAGATGCAAGTGTGTGTGTGTGTGTGTGTGTGTGTGTGTGTGTGTGTGCGTGTGAGAGACAGAGAGAGTGTGTGTGTGAGTGTGTGAGAGAGTGTTTGTGTGTGTAAGAGAGAGAGAAAGTGTGTGTGTGTGTGTGAGAAAGAGATAGAGAGTGTGTGTGTGTGGTGTCCATATTCCTCTGTGTGTGTGTGTGTGTGTGTGTGTGTGTGTGTGTATCGTGGGAAAGTTTGAAGGATCATATACCTCGAATATTCTGACAAAATCACAGGGTCGTTAATTAAAAGAGCTTAGGCAATCAATCACGTTCACCCTCTCTCATCTGTATACACCCTTCCTCCATTTTTGCTACAACTATCCTTCCTTAAATCTCCGTCTTTCCCTCTGTGATTACTTCGTTGTTCTGCCAATAGTGTTTTCCTACTAATCCGTCCCTCTCACCGTCTCTTCACCCTCTCCCTGAACTCGTATTAATCCACTACAATGATTCAGAGATTTGAACTTAATTGCCACTTGAACATATCATTAATTACCACTTGAACATATCCTGGAACCATATATACTTAACCACTGAACATACTGAAACCTAACTAACCTGCTGGAATTTGACTTGGAGCCTTTTTTTGGTATATACTTTACCCGCTGAATCTTGTTGTAATCTAATCTAAGCTTTAAGAACCTAGCTTAATCATTTGGAACCTAATGTAACCCACTGGAACCAAATATTATCATCTGGAACCTAATTTAACCAACTGGAACCTAATTTAACCAACTGGAACCTAATTCAACCAACTGGAACCTAATTTAAGCAACTGGAACCTAATTCAACCAACTGGAACCTAATTTAACCAACTGGAACCTAATTCAACCAACTGGAACCTAATTCAACCAACTGGAACCTAATTCAACCAACTGGAACCTAATTCAACCAACTGGAACCTAATTCAACCAACTGGAACCTAATTCAACCAACTGGAACCTAATTCAACCAACTGGAACCTAATTCAACCAACTGGAACCTAATTCAACCAACTGGAACCTAATTCAACCAACTGGAACCTAATTCAACCAACTGGAACCTAATTCAACCAACTGGAACCTAATTCAACCAACTGGAACCTAATTCAACCAACTGGAACCTAATTCAACCAACTGGAACCTAATTCAACCAACTGGAACCTAATTCAACCAACTGGAACCTAATTCAACCAACTGGAACCTAATTCAACCAACTGGAACCTAATTCAACCAACTGGAACCTAATTCAACCAACTGGAACCTAATTCAACCAACTGGAACCTAATTCAACCAACTGGAACCTAATTCAACCAACTGGAACCTAATTCAACCAACTGGAACCTAATTCAACCAACTGGAACCTAATTCAACCAACTGGAACCTAATTCAACCAACTGGAACCTAATTCAACCAACTGGAACCTAATTCAACCAACTGGAACCTAATTCAACCAACTGGAACCTAATTCAACCAACTGGAACCTAATTCAACCAACTGGAACCTAATTTAATCAACTGGTACACAATAAAACTAACTGGAAAATAATCTATGTAACCTTGGTCCTTGTGAAATATGGCGTGTGTGTCCGTAGACTCATATTATTTTTAAGGGCCATGTGATCGTGTATGAGTTTTGGAGGCTTCTAAATGTTTCTGATCATGGCACGAAACAAGCTTCTTCCATATTGGTAGTGTTGTTTCGTGGCAGTATTTGAAGGACTCATATATCTCTAAATTTCTGACTACATCACAGGGTTCCTTAAGGCAATATTTCGTGCAACGTTTGTGTGATGTCGTAACGTTTGTGTGATGTCGTAACGTTTGTATGATGTCGTAACGTTTGTGTGATGATGTAACGTTTGTGTAATGATGATGATAGCTTTATAGGTTATGATATAAATCGTTATGATATAAATGAATATGATGATAGCTTTATGGGTTATAGGAACAATACTATTCTATTCGTTGATAAAGTTTACAGCATAAAAGGATAAAGAAAAAGGCATATTTGTGATGCATCAGAGAAAAGTAAATGCCTAACTAAAGTAAACTGAACGCTCTTATTCAGGGAAGATTCTCTGTTTGGTAAATTTTGGTATATTGGAGTGCTACTGATTTCTCCAAACTATACCAAGAAACAAACTGATCTCGTACTAGTACCGTGGAAGGCGTCTGTTTTATGGTCTAATTTGGAGGAATCAGAGACCTTCCAATAAAGTCTTCAATGATAAATGATGATGGTCATTGAATGAGTAAAAAAAATGTATATACACAAATCAATTGGGCCACGAGAAAAAAAAAACTGAAAGAAATCGAATAAATAAATAAATAAATAAATAAATGAAACTTGAACGGAACGGAACTGATGAAACTAAAAAGTCAACAAGTCGAGGTTAATTGGAGAAAAAATATAGCCTGGAATGGGGCTCGGTAATTAGTGGTTGGCTGCAGAAATTGAGTGGAGAAAAATAGGGGAAATGAAGTATAGTTACCAGGGGCTGGGGGAAAACTATATTGCTTATTTTTTTTATTATTATTATTGACGGATGGAGACTGTGTTTGTCGAGAGATTTAGGTTGTAAAAAATGAAAATAAAAGATGGAAGAAAGATGATAATGATGCAGTGTGTATATATAAGAGAGAGAGAGAGAGAGAGAGAGAGAGAGAGAGAGAGAGAGAGAGAGAGAGAGAGAGAGAGATTGCTAACGTCAGAAACTGTAATGTGACAGATTAGATTAGGCAGGTACAAAGTCAAGGAGACGAATGTAAAGGTCTGAACTGAGCAACACTGTACGTAATAGCCAACCCCAAGCACGCCCATGCAAACACGTACAGGTATATAATAGTCCTCTCTGTTTTGTACGCTTGGCAGTGTTGTCGTGGTGGTGGTGGCGGCGAGCAGAGAATATCGTACTGCTGTGGTCACAAATGTCAGCCTGCATGGATGGACTGGATATGCTTCAGTTATAGATCCTTCCAGCTAGCAACCCAGCTCTCTCTCTCTCTCTCTCTCTCTCTCTCTCTCTCTCTCTCTCTCTCTCTCTCTCTCTCTCTCTCTCTCTCCTGTGATTTAGAACTTTTTTTTAACTTTTGTAATAAGAGGGGGATAATACACTTTTGTAACAATAGAACACCTTGAATCCTCCAAAGTATGCCAGGAAACAGGGCTAGATAGACAAATATAATGGTGGCCTGTTGCTTGGAATAGTTTTGAAGGATGGAATCAGTTGCTCCAGATATACCAACACTGTATTTCCCCGTTCAACGTATGAGACAGCGTTAAGAAGTAATTATTATTTTTAATTCCTGCAAACTTGCCATGATACAGACAATAATTAATGAGGCAGCAGAGTCTTTCTGTATCATTGTCGTTGGGCAATTAAATTTTCCCATTAAATTTTCCCATTATTTTGGCCTTTGCTGTCACTGTCTTACTTAATGTGTTTTGTTTGTTGTTGTTTTCTTATTGGTTTGTACAGTTCGACAAATATGAATTTTATTATGCCAAATATGATGAAATGTTAAGAATAATAAAATCCACAGTTGTTTGTAGGGATCATAAGTATGTAATACAGAAGTAAATATACATATCCTTTTGTATGACATGCTTATTGTCCCTACACATAATTATGTAAGTTACTATAGTTAAGGCTCCAACTACTTTTGCATGACCTACCTACCTGTCTACCTACCTACCTGTCTACCTACCTACCTACCTGTCTACCTACCTGTCTACCTACCTGTCTACCTGTCTACCTACCTGTCTACCTACCTGTCTACCTACCTGTCTACCTACCTACCTGTCTACCTACCTACCTGTCTACCTACCTACCTGTCTACCTACCTACCTACCTGTCTACCTGTCTACCTACCTATCTGTCTACCTACCTATCTGTCTACCTACCTACCTGTCTACCTACCTACCTGTCTACCTACCTACCTACCTACCTACCTGCCTACCTACCTACCTGTCCCTCTGATGGGGTCTGTCACCTCTGCTCTGCTCTGCTCTGCTCTCTTCTATTGATCTCTGCCCTACCCTCACTCAATGGTCGGACCTGTTTGTGTGTTTGTGCCTTACTCTTTGAAACTTTGAAAAACTATATTGATCTATGATGCTGTTTTGTTATAAAAGCCACACAATATTATCCATTGAGGGGATATATAGCACATTGTTTTGAGTGGTAAATGTGGAGCAAATGATTCCTCCATATTATTCCAGGCAACAGGATACCATTATTTTTCTTCATCTGGCTCTGTTTCCTGGCATACTTTGGAGGAATCAAAGCGCTCCAATCATTCAAAAGTATACTATCCCATTAAACAACAGTTGACCATTTTAAATAGCATACGGTAACTCGGGTCACCTTAAAGTTTGAATATTTATATGTTTTTTCCATTATTTCTTTCAGGAGTTAACTTATGTCTTCAGCCGGTGTTGGTGGTCAATGTGAGTACAATATTCTGGTTTTATTATTGAGATTTCTACCGTAGATGTTTTGACACTCCTCGTCTCGTCCCTCACGAGTCTGACACCTGAATGGTTTTCCCTCAGTGAGACGACGTAACACACACACTTTTAATGCAGTTCAAGGCTACCTTTGGTCAGCCATTACGCTGTACCACAAACCTCAATCACTGAATGTTTATATTAAAGACTTTAAGGGATTGAACACGCTTGGAAGGTGGTGCTTTGTATATAGATTATATATATGTGTGTATGAGTGGAGAGAGAGAAAGAGAGAGAGAGAAAGAGAGATAGATAGATAGATAGAGAGAGAGAGAGAGAGAGAGAGAGAGAGAGAGAGATAATATACGATTATATGGTTATACTTGTATTGGTGTACGTATCGATATCCATAGTTTTTAAGTTGCACTTAATTATAACATAGAATATTATTCACACTTTCATACGGTCCTCCCACAGAAAAAGCCACGTGCATAATTATTGTAATATGTTCTGGCGTCATAATTATCACAATACAGATGTATTAAATTTTCACCAGCAATAATCAAACTCCAATAATTACAGAAATGAGGGATGTTGGTTCAGTCCATTATTATGTTATTGACTTTATTATCCATTGATTGACTTTAACATAGGGAATCTTTATAGGTTTTATTTTATATTTTCTACAATGACCATCACATTGCGAAACGTTGATTCTAAATATAATTAATTAAGATGGTTTACATAATTCCATATTATAGTGAATCAACATTAAAATAAACTGACAACCAGAAAATTGAAAAACACGGTCATACCCTTTTAGAAACACAAATAAAGAAGTAATTTTTTTCTATAATTGACTCGTCTGAAGAAAAACATAAAGGGAAGGAAGTGGTGATTAATGAACAGAAGGAAATAGAAATAGAAAGAGTGAAGGGAAAGTAGGAATGAAAGAAAAGAGAATGATGAAAGGTAGTGAGAAGAGGGAGGGATGAAGGAAGGAAAGAACGCGAAGAAAAGTATAGGATTGAAGGAAGGAATAGAAAACAAAGCAGAAAGGGAGGTATGGATAGGAAAGAGTGGGGTTACGTAACGAAATATAAGAGAGAGAGAGAGAGGTGTGTGTGTGTGTGTAAGAGAGAAATAAAAGGTGAGAGAGAGAGAAAAAGGGAGAGAAAGAGAGAGAGTGAGAGAGAGAGAGAGATCAAATAACCCTTCTCTTCTTGTCTTTGTCTTGCTTTATACGTAATTTGATAAGGGGAAAGTAATAGAAAATAAGGAAGAAGGTGAAGCAAAAAAAAAATAAAAAAATAAAAAAATAAAAGATTAAGGAGTAACCCGAGGTATAGTTGACCAAATCCCATGTGTCATACCTTTCGTTATTAACCTCGTTATTTTGACCCTGAGAAAATGTTCACAGTATCACGTTCCGGGTCGTGTTACGAGAATATTTTACAGTGGTGAATAATATCGTTAAAAATAAAATAATATAATAAATTTAAATAATAAAATAAATAATATATCCTGACCAATCTATGAGGAGAAGCGAGCCATCTTATAGTGTAATTTTTTTCAGATAAAATGCATTAGTTATTTTACAGACAGATAGATAAACAAATTACCATATCCCAAATGTAACTCTTTCGACCACCCTCCAAGGCAGAAGGAAGAAGAAGGAGGAGAAGGAATGAATGTAGGAAAGATGGGAGGGAGGGAGGGTGTAAAGAGAAG
>JAWZYT010002652.1:32500-47500 GCA_034508575.1 Petrolisthes manimaculis
ACATGTAGTAATTATACAATATGGTTTGGCCTTGCCTAGGTACAGTACCACAGCATTGCTGGAAACAGTACCAACAACATTTTAAGGTCACACGGCTGGAATGAGTGCCACGTCGAAGTGCCAGACACCAGTCCCATCCTGTAGGTGTTTATTTGGCCATTGCCTCCGTCGCTGGGTTAGGACCTTATGGCAAGTGGATGGAGAACGAGGGAGTACAATATATACTGGTGGAATTCTGAACATTGTGGAGCTGCAGGACGGACGACTGGCATTTCCTCACACTATTTGAAACTTATTGGTAAAGACGTTGAATTAGGAGCAATTGATAGTGTGTGTGTGTGTGTAGGACACGTGTGTGTGAGTTTGAGTGTGTGCTTACGTTTAAGTGTACTTGTGAGTTTTAAGTGTGTATGTGTGAGGCCAACACGCTGTGCTGTACAGGCCAGGCTAGGGCTTCCACCACCACCACCACCTCCTCCTTCTCCACCACCACCACCACCACCTTGGGTCGGGAAAAATCGAAGCGGCGACATTTGTGTGTGTGCGTGTGTGTCTTACCTCAACAAACTCGAAGTCCTCCTGGTGTGCCCCTTCCTTCTTCTTGGCGAGAACGACTTGGGGGGCGAGCACAGCCGCCACCACCACCAACACCACAACCTGGGCCTTCATACCCACAACACAGTAACTCACTCACGCACTAAATATCAAAACACAAACAGAATCAGAGGCCAGAGATCGAGCGGAGAGTATAAGTTCCCTCCACGGGTTCTGGACGCTCTGTGGTGGTGTGTCGCCGGCAACTCCACCACGCGCCGACCCCCTCCACCCCTCCTCCTCCTCCTCCTCCTCCTCACTCCAGCCACCCAGCTGCCGTGAGGGAACTGGATTCACTCCGCCACCAACAAACACAAACACACATACACACTCAATGTACCTTTTACAGACAATACTTCATTTACAGTATAGCCAATAATTGTATGATAGGTTGTAATGTGTGTGTTTGAGTGTGTATGTGTGTGTGTATGTGTGATGGTATATACAACGGGTGCCACAACATACACAGGTCGTACATACATTCACCAGAGCTGAGAGTGCCAATGGATCGTCAGTGACCGCCAGTCCGCAGCCGCATGGAGCCGCGAAGGGGGAAGTAGAGTCATTCCAACCTTATACACACACACACACACACACACACACACTGTTAGTCAGAGAATTGCATCAGATATATATATTTTTTTCTCTGTAGAAGTTGGCACCAGTACAAGGCTGTAGATAAATAACCTTATGATACATTTAACTTTGGTTCTGCTATTAAGTTAACAGTGCCTACCCTGATCACTATTAACCCTTAAATACAAACTAATATTTTCACAGATATTCTTTTTTCATAGAAGAGCCACTGACGTCTGAAAATAACATTTGTAAAGCTAACCCATTAACAGATTTTTGCTTATATAATATATATATATATATATATATATATGGAATTATATAAATGGAATAAAAACTGAATGAACAAGACAGAAATATCTAAGAGAGAGTTACATATAAACACAGATCACAACAGACTTTACGGTCCACACGAGGTGACCTGGTTTGAGGATTACTGGTAGAGAATATATTACTCCCCAGTTATAGTCGTAGATAAGGATAGCAAAGTAGAAGAGAGAGAGAGAGAGAGAGAGAGAGAGAGAGAGAGAGAGAGAGAGAGAGAGAGAGAGAGAGAGAGAGTCCAGGAATGGTGGTGGTGATGGTGGTGGTGGTGGTGGTGGTGGTGATGGTGGTGGGGGTGATGGTAGTGGGGGAGAGGGGTGTTGCTTGGATCAATGTCTGGACGCCCCACCAAAACAATTGTCCCGAATTACATTTTCTTTTTCGCTCTGTCAGATTCTGTGCTGCGATACTAGTGGACGGGGAGCTGACTTCCATCCCCTCCCCCTTCCTCTCCCCTCCACTCCCCCTTCCTCTCCCCTCCACTCCCCCTTCCTTCCCCTTCCTCTCCCCTCCCTTCCCCCTTCCCCTTCCCATTTCCTCTCCCCTCTGCCCTCCCTTCGTCCTCTCCCCCTTCCTCTCCTCTCCCTTCCCCTCCCTTCCCCCTGCCACTCCCCTCCACTCCCCCTTCCTCTCCCCTCCACTCCCCCTTCCTCTCCCCTCCCCCTTCCTCTCCCCTCCCTTCCCCCTGTCCCCTTCCCTCGTCGTCTAGTCATTGCCCCCTGTTAACTTCCCTCTTCACCGCTGTATCGTTCCCCTAAACTTTTCCATTCCTTTTCCTACTTCTGTCTGTCTTCTATTTTTGCTCTCTCTCCCATCTCTTTCTCTTCTCTTTCGCTTAGCTCTACATATATATATCTCTCTCGCATTCATACCCCTTATTTCCTTTTATTATGACACTTCCTCCCTTTTATAATGTGTCATTCTATTTGACAGCCATCAACTTTTACCAGTGAAGTTATTTATATGTCTATCCTTAAGGGGAAAATAGAAAGTTAGTAAATCTGGAGCAACTGATTCCTTCAAACTATTCTAAGCAACGGACCACCATTACTTTTGTTCATCTAATACTGTTTCCTGGCAAACTTTGGTGGAATCAAGGTGCTCCAATGTACCAAATGTATACTCTCCCCTCTAAGGAGACATTATAATTTTGGTAGATTAGAGCGCCTTGATTCCTCCAAAGAATGCTAAAAAACAGGACTAGGATAAGAAAATAATTGGTGTCCTGTTGTTTGGAATACTGTGAAGGAATTGGTTGCTCCCAGATTAACCTACACTTCTATCCCCTTAAGGTGGTAATTCTTCTTTGGTGCATTGGAGTGCCTTGATTCCTCTAAAGTATGCTAGGAAACAGGACCAGAAGAGCAATGATAATGGTTTGGAGGATTCAGTTACTCCAGATTTACCAACACAAAACTTCCCCCTTAACTCGTTACATCATAGATCGTCACGTCTTTCTATATTCCTAATTTCTGTTTTGCTGTACATTTTTGAGTCCGACTGACAATGTTTGCTGCAACTCTTCCTCGATGTTTTGGGCTGGGTGCTACGGGCAGACCTAACCACTGGGTATATATAATCTGAGGGCGTCGAATGGCTAATTTAAGGGACGGTATCGAACACGTTTGGCCCTGGTCAATTGTACCTGTATTGTTGTTGTTGTTGTTGTTGTACTATCTCTTTAAATATGACATGTATTAAGTAGGCCCGTCAACATATTAATCTAACTCTTTACAAGTAATGTACTCCTCTTGGAAGGAAGTCCTTGACTCTATTTTAATTCTTTTTTTTTCTCTCTCTCTCTTAATCAGATCACCCCGTGTGGACCGTAAGGTCTGTTGTGGTCTGTGATTCTATGTAACTCTATGTAACTCTCTCTCTCTCTCTCTCTCTTTGGTTCGCTTTCTTCGTCTTCATATGTCTTTACTTGCTTTCTCTTCTCTCTTGACTCCTTGCTGTGACAGGGGTGAGGCATACCACGTCTTGTGTTGGTGGTATTGGTGATGATGACGGTGTTGGCTCCTCATAATTATGGAGGTGTCGGGTTGGCTGTGGAGGCCATGGAAACGTCCCCCTCCTCCACGTTCCAGAGACAGGGACAATAATTAGGACTGGTGTTAGATAGAGTGTTGGAACTGCAGGTGTCACTATCTGGTTCAGTAGAGGCGGCTGCAGGTGATAGTAGTGGTGGTGGTGGTGGTGAATCAGATGCTGGTCGTGTGTTTCTCCTCTCTGTCATGACATTCTATTCTTACTACAAACAGTTTTGCCCGTTGTTTGTTAAGCTTCCCAACCAACCACACTAACTTGTAAGGCTTCATTATTTTCCAAATGCTGAGTGTCCGTATTCATAAAATCTATTAAAAGAGTTTGATAATGATGATCACTGCATAGTTTATTCAGCAAATTCATTAAATAATTCCGGCAAAAGGTATTTACACGGCTAAGATTCTTTTGTATGCGTACGTACAAACCACTACGAACGACTGTGGAATCGACCCTAAGTCTTCTATGTAAAAATTTATAGGATACTGTGGCGGAAGTGTACTATTTCCAAACGCTCTTGATATCATACATTTCTTAAGGATGTATTAAGTAAGAAAATTGGAGATATGCGAGTCCTTCAAATATTACCACGAAACACCACCTATATGGAAGGAGCTTGTCTCGTGGCATGATATGGAGGAATCATAAGCCTCCAGTTTTTATACAAGATCACAGGGTCCTTATAAGTGTGCTATCATTATTGTATGTAAATAATAAACCTTCGTAAAAATGTACATATATATATTTCACTCCTATTCAATAAAAAAAAATCATTCTCATCATTCAGTCTCATCTTTTTTTACTATCCCACTTTTTCCTTCGATAACTCACCAGTCTTCTCGGCTTCTTCTCTTGTGTTTGTCCCTCATTCCTTTCACTATCACTTTCCACCTTTATGTATCGGTGTATGTTTTCTTCTTCTGTATTTATCCTTCATTCTATCTTTATCCCCATCATTCTCCCAGATATATATGTATTTATCCTTCATTCTATCTTTATCCCCATCATTCTCCCAGATATATATGTATTTATCCTTCATTCTATCTTTATCCCCATCATTCTCCCAGATATATATGTATTTATCTATCCCCCCTTCCCTCCTACGTACACACACACACACTCAAACACACATCAACATTGCTAATTGTCCCCAAGCTGGTTAATTAGCCAGGGTCCAATCTCACGGAGTATTCCTCGCCTTCACCTTCCGACCACCCACCTCGTCCTAATCCCCTCGTCCTCATCCCCTCGTCCTCATCACCTCGTCCTCATCACCTCGTCCTCATCACCTCGTCCTCATCACCTCGTCCTCCACGCCTCGTCCTCCTCACCTCGTCCTCCTCGCCTCCTCCTAAACACCTCGTCATCCTCGCCTCCTCTTAAACACCTCGTCCTCCTCACCTCGTCCTAAACACCTCGTCCTCCTCACCTCGTCCTCATCACCTCGTCCTCATCACCTCGTCCTAATCCCCTCGTCCTCATCACCTCGTCCTCATCACCTCGTCCTCATCACCTCGTCCTCCTCGCCTCCTCTTAAACACCTCGTCCTCATCACCTCGTCCTAATCCCCTCGTCCTCATCACCTCGTCCTCATCACCTCGTCCTCATCACCTCGTCCTAATCACCTCGTCCTCCTCGCCTCCTCTTAAACACCTCGTCCTAAACACCTCGTCCTAATCACCTCGTCATCATCACCTCGTCATCATCACCTCGTCCTAATCACCTCGTCCTCCTCACCTCGTCCTCATCACCTCGTCCTAAACACCTCATCCTCATCACCTCGTCCTTATCACCTCGTCCTCATCACCTCATCCTCCACCTCGTCATCCTCGCCTCCTCCTAAACACCTCGTCCTAATCACCTCGTCCTCCTCGCCTCCTTCTAAACACCTCGTCCTCCTCACCTCCTCCTAATCACCTCGTCCTCCTCGCCTCCTTCTAAACACCTCGTCCTCCTCGCCTCTCTCTAATCCCCTCGTCCTCCTCGCCTCTCCCTAATCCCCTCGTCATCCTCGCCTCCCCCTAATCGTGGGGAGAGAGCCTTCTATTTTGCTATTCTTACCTACGACTATCACTGGGGAGATATTCATTCTCTACCAGTAACCTTCTAATCAGATCACCCCGTGTGGACCGTAAGGTCTGTTGTGGTCTGTGATTCTATGTAACTCTATGTAATCACCTACTGTCCCCGGACTGTGTATAATTAAAGGGAAAATCTGTTGAGTGAGAATTGCAGGGTGTATGATTCCTCCAAACTATGCCAGGACTCAGCCTCGTTGAATCTCAGTATTCAAATAGAGGATTTACTGTATTTGGAGGTGTTAGTAGCATGACAGTCCCCCCCCTCCACAAAGATTAACACACACACACACACACACACACACACACACACACACACACACACACACACACACACACACACACACACACACACACACACACACACACACACACACACACACATCACATCAAATCACTCACACACACACACACACACACACACACACACACACACACACACACATCACATCACATCAAATCACACACACACACACACACACACACACACACACACATCACATCACATCGCATCACATCACACACACATATCACATCAAATCACACTCACACACACACACACACAATATTTGGACAAAAAGATATAGATCTGCTCCTCGTATACTGATATCCGTAGTACGTATCTGTTTTCTATCATACTTTGCAGGCATCAGTAGGTTTCCTATTCTCCCTCAACAACAACAAAAAAAAAACATAAGACCATATAGGGCGGTATTCCTAGTCACTTGACATAACTTTCATATAGCTTGGTATAACTTTAGTCTCTGACCTAACTAGTGTTGTCAATCTTTACCAATAAATACGACATTTCCTTTGGATGGATTTACTATAAAATTGTAAAAGTAAAATTGTTCTATATTTCTCCTACGTACGGTTAATTAAACTATATCATGAAGCCTACAGTATTTTACAACATGCGTCGCTTACCGAAGCCTTATGATGTCATTTAGGGTTTGTTGTTTCTTATATGTTTGTTTCTATCAATTTAGCGATATTGTTGTCATGTTCACTAGAATTCTTGGTATTTTTACAGTAAACCTGGGTTCAGTAAAACGTATATATTAGTATGTTTTACCACTAATTAGGACCATTCTAAGACTATTTTCTTCAATGGTGTTTCTCTCGGAAATGCCCCGTTTTCGAGATATGCCCAGTTTTCATACCCCATACAAACTTGGGGGAGAGCCTGGGAATCCGGGGTTTTGGGTGGGAGAAAACATGCTGTACACTATGGCGTTGCCTTTATAATACACTTCTTAACTTTGTTTCTCTTAGAAATGAATCGTTTTCGAGATATGCCCCCGTTTTCATACCCCATACAAACTTGGGGAGAGCCTGGGAATACGGGGTTTTGGGTGGGGGAAAACACTATCAGTGTTGCAAATGTTGTAATATTCACGCCACTTGTGGCTGTATTGGCTATATTTTGTTTTGGGAATACTGTGTTTGAGCGTCCTGTATCCATCTATGTTCCTGGATATTTACCCGGTAACTAGGGCCTACTTCTATTTGTTATACCGGTTGTATGCCCAGGTTAGGCCCGGTAGTTAGCCCAGGTTAGGTCCCGGTAGTCTGTCGTGGTCTAGGTTAGGTTAGGTCAGGTCAGGTTAGGTAATACTAATTCCCAAAATAACCATTTGATTTGAATATCTAGCCCAACCCAAGCCAACACGTATTGTAACGCTGCTGTTTGGGCTATAATTGTATTTTATTGTATCGGTCTCGAAAACTTTGTTATTTCGCTTTTATTTCCGGTTTCAAGTGTTTATTTAAGACAATTACATATTATAAAGGCAACGCCATAGTGTACAGCATGTTTTCTCCCACCCAAAACCCCGGATTCCCAGGCTCTCCCCCAAGTTTGTATGGGGTATGAAAACTGGGCATATCTCGAAAACGGGGCATTTCCGAGAGAAACACCATTGAAGAAAATAGTCTTAGAATGGTCCTAATTAGTGGTAAAACATACTAATATATACGTTTTACTGAACCCAGGTTTACTGTAAATTTACCGAATTCTTGTACACAATTCCAGTGCTGGATAATTGTATGATAGACTTTACTGAAAAAAAGACGGCGATAAAAGTGTGTAAAAATTTGCCTTACACAAGTGTTATGCAAACATTGATGATTTTTCCCAACATATTTATGCATTCCATTTGTTATCTAAATTACCAAACACTTTGATATTGTCACTAATATCTTAATAATAAGGGGAAAATGAAAACCAGGTAATATTTTTATAAGTGAGGGACAAATGTGAAGCAATGTAACTTGAAACTTTATTATTATTATTAAAGACTATTTTAGTGTCCTATGTTGAAAAACATTGTAACCCTAGACAGAAAACTAAACAATAAATTAAAATATTAACATAATAATTTTATATATCGTATATCATTCTAACGTAAGTAAGTATAGGAGCGACATAAAGATTTTTTTTTTAACACTTTTCTAAAATCAAGTTCCAGAAGTCAAAACACGATTATAACTTCCAGTAAAGGAAAGGATTACGTCCCAATGTTCAGATAGGAAACAAAAATAGAAAGGCGTATAGGGCACTAACATGAGTACTGTATTTATCACTATCACTACAATCTTATCTACAATTAACATAATGACCTAGATGTGCCTACCCTAATAACTCTCTCTCTATGTTTTGAAGGATTGGTTGTGATGGGTCGATACTCCCTTACTACCACGTCCCTCTCACTCCTTCCCTTCCCATCCTTCCCTCACAGTGGTGTTGGTGTTGGTGGATGTTTACACTTGGACAAACTCCTGATGTATTGCTTGGGTTATCTTCACACTTGTCAGATGTTTTTACCAGACTCTCTCTCTCTCTCTCTCTCTCTCTCTCTCTCTCTCTCTCTCTCTCTCTCTCTCTCTCTCTCTCTCTGCGCGTGCGTATTTGAGGTGTGTGTGTGTGTGTGTGTGTGTGTGTGTGTGTGTGTGTGTGTGTGTGTGTGTGTGTAATCACTGTCTCTTTTCGCCTGAGGGTGTACAAAAATGAAGTATTATGGAGATTGGAATAGGAAGGACGGGAGTAGAGGGTGAAAAGGGGGAGGAGAGAGAGAGAGAGAGAGAGAGAGAGGAGAGAGAGAGAGAGAGAGAGAGAGAGTGAGTCATCATCATCGTCATTCAATTATTATTTTTGTCAATGAGTTAATTAAAAGCTCTGGTCTGAGGCTATAGTCATGAAACAGCTTCCTGAAAAGAACACACACACACACACACACACACACACACACACACACACACACACACACACACACATACACATACACATACACACACACATACACACACACACACACACACACACACACACACACACACACACACACACACACACACACACACACACACACACACACACACACACACACACACCGCAAACCAATGCAGTGTATAATAAATGCGTGCGTGCCTTTGCAAAGTGCATACTTATAATATTTGCTGTAATTGTTGTATACTGCACAAAAAAAAAAAAAAAAAAACACACACACACATACACACACACACTACTGGACAATTTAATCATATGTTGCATTCAGAACCAGTATTTGTTGTAATCATTTTATAGGTATTATCAGGGAAGGGAAGGGGAGGGGTGAAGAGGTGGGGGAGGAGGTGATGAGGGCGAGGAAAGGGATGGAAGAGGGAGGGGGAGAAAAGGTGGAGGTGGAGAGGGAGTATGGAGAGGACAGAGATGGAATGGTGAGCTGATTGAGTTAAAAAAAAATATATTTGGGGTTATTATGGAGGAAAATATATATAAAATAAACCAAAGATAATAAAGGTCTGTTAGGAACTGTTTACATTAAGTGGGAAATTCAGTGTTGGTAAATTTGGAGCAACTAAATCATCCTAATAATTCCATGCAGGCAACAACAAAATTTAATCATAATTAGTTTTGTTATTCCGGTCCTATTACCTGCATAGTATACTTTGGAGAAATCTAGGCCATCAAAAAGTGTATTCACCCTCTTATTAATCTTCTCACAACTTCTCCACTCAGTACTGTGACAGATGAACCGTCCCATCCCCTATTAAGGGACCCTGTGTTGTAGTCAGAAAATTAGAGACAAATGAGTCCTTCAAATATTGCCACGAAACACCACCCATAGGGAAGGAGGTTGTTTCGTGGCATGGTCAGGAGGAATCAGAAGTCTCCAATTTTCATACACGATCACAGGGTCCTTAATTAATGGAGACAACCCCATACCATACTTAATTAATATCATAGTTTACACATAAGTACATTGCACATTAAAATCTCAATTGGAATGAGTTGGTTGGTGAATTGAACTGTTCTAAGTTTTAACCAAAGGTGTATACTTACTAGTGCTCGTGACTGTACATTCCTGGGTACTCTTTATTTATATACTTCTTTTCTTTCCTCTTTATTTTGGTCTTTGTCTTCTTCATTTGTCTGTACCACGTTTTCTCTTTCCGTGTTCACTTTTCTATCCTCTCTCTCTCTCTCTCTCCCTCTCTCTCTCTCTCCTGCCACACCCTACAGTCCTTCCTTCCTTCCTTCCTCACATTTGGTTCTTCCTTCCTTCCTTCCTCACATTTGGTTCTTCCTTCCTTCCTTCCTTCCTTCCTCACCTCTTTCAATCCCGCCATTCCTCATTTCCCTCCTTGATTTTTTACGCACTTCTTCCAAACACTCCCATTTTCTACTTTAACTATAGGCAACTTTCTTCAACATATTAAAACTGTTTTATTGTTTTCATTCTTCACTAATGCTTTTTCTACCTACTTCATATTTCTCTTTCTCCTACTCCTTCCCCTTTTTCCCCTCCTCTTTTTCCCCTTTTTCTTTTTCCTCCTCCTTCTCCCTTTTCTAGTGACCTGACTTCCTTATCCTTCACTTTTTTTTCGTCTGTCTTCCATCCCTCCTCTTCCTCAACTTCCATCCCTACTCTTCCTCTCCACTTCCATCCCTCCTCCCTCTATTCCATCCCTCCTCCCTCTATTCCATCCCTCCTCTTCCTCTTCCTCTTCTTCCTCCTCCTCTTCCCAAGTGGCCTGACATTACTTCCGCCTCATGGGGTTTTATTCTTCCTCATCTGATCCGCCTCCTTTCCTCACCCTCATAATTATTGGCACTGCTCGCACACTTCACTTCTCTCACCTCTCTCACACTTCACCTCTCTCCCCTCCCTTCACACTTAACTTTTCTCACCGTTCACACTTCACCTCTCTCACACACTTCACCTCTCACTTTTCACACTTAACCTCTCTCCCTTTCCTTCACACTTCACACTCCTCGTTCTCTCCATAACTTCCTCCCCTCACCCTGCACCTCCCTCTCTCATGCACATAATATCTCCCCTCCTCTACCCTCACTCACACTTCAACTCCCTTTCCCCACATTTCACCTTTCTCCCTCTGACTTTATTATCCACACCACACCACTCTCTCTCTCTCTCTCTCTCTCTCTCTCTCTCTCTCTCTCTCTTACATTCACATCGAAGTTTGCCGATGACACTAAAATTGCTAATACAGTACTCACTAACGCACAAACTAAAGAAATGCAAGATAATCTCGATAAATTGTCGAATTGGGCGAAAACTTGGCAAATGTCCTTCAATGCAGATAAATGTAAAGTACTCCATATCGGACATCGTAACGTAACTGCAAACTACTCGTTAAATGGTAATCAAATTAAAAGCGTGGATCAAGAGACAGACTTAGGGGTCACAATATCAAGTAACCTAAAACCCAGTCAGCAATGTACGGAAGTAATTAAGAAAGCAAATAAAACTATCGGCTTTATTGGCAGAGCATTCGAGTATAAGTCTAAAGATACAATCCTCACTTTGTATAATTCCTTGGTCCGTCCCCTTATGGAATATTGTGTCCAAGCCTGGTGCCCGTACTACCAGAAAGATATAGCAAAATTGGAACGAGTCCAACGTAGAGTTACTAAAATGATACCATGTCTAAGAAACAAAACGTATGAAGAGCGGCTAAATAAATTGAATCTATTCCCATTAGCACAACGTAGATTGAGAGGCGACTTAATCCAGGTATTCAAAATAATCAAAGGCATAGACAATATGGACTGCAACAAATATTTCAATATCGATCAATCAAACTACACGAGAGGTAATGGCTGTAAAATCATAGGTAAATCTTTTAACTCACACGAATCCAAGAATTTCTTTTTTAACCGAGTCGTCAACTTATGGAATGGGCTTCCCCGTAACGTAATAGAATGTAACACAGTAGATAGCTTCAAACGTCGCCTTGATAAACACCTTGCATCTAATCCCCGACTTTCGATGTTTACTAATGAATAATTTTTTGCCCATTACAGGTGGCAAGTTAGCCAAATTTCAACTACTTTCTATCTTTCCTATAAAATTTCCTTGTGGAGTTTTCTCTACCAACTCCACAAGGTTCTGACTCCTAACTTTATTTCCAGTACGGCTCAGGCCGGAGGGATTGGAGGGTGGGGAGAGAGCCTTCTACTTTGCTATCCTTACCTACGACTATCACTGGGGAGATATTCATTCTCTACCAGTAACCTTCCAATCAGATCACCCCGTGTGGACCGTAAGGTCTGTTGTGGTCTGTGATTCTATGTAACTCTATGTAACATCGCACCTCCTCTTTTCTTTCCCTTATCCTCCACACTTTTTAGTCCATTTTCCCTCTTCCTTCATTCCTCCTTACCCATTCCTTCTTGCTTCTCCCTCCTTCCCTTCCTTCTTTCCTTTTTCCTCCCCCATTCCTTCCTTCTTCCACCTCCTAACCCATTCCTTCTTTCTCCTCCCTCCCTTCGTTCTACCTTTCCTTCCTTTCTTCCTTCTTTATTTCCTTCTACCAACTACATCCTTTCCTCCTCTCCTTCCTTCCTCCCTCCCTCCCTTCTGTCTTCCCTTTCTCATTATCACCCCATATATTCCCTTTCTTCCTCCTTCATTCCTTCTCCCCTCCTTTCCTCCCTCCCTCCTTTCCTCCCTCCCTCCTTTCCTCCCTCCCTCCTTTCCTCCATCCTCCCTCCCTCCCTCATGTCTTCCCTTTTTTTTATCATCCTATATATTCCATTTCACTTCCCTCCTTCCGTCTTTCCTTTCATCCCTTTTTTCCTCCCTCTTTCCTCTCCTTCCTTTTCTCTTTCCTTCTTCCCTTACTTTCCCTCTGTCATCCCTTTGTACTTCTTTTCCTCTCCTTCCTTGACAATGACACATATCAGAATTTAAAGAAATATGTAGCAATTCAAAGCTGTCCACAACTGATGACATCCCTTAATTAGTATATACATGATAATTATGTTATATTTACGTTTCAGATCTCACACTTGGACTAACGCTAGACGAATTTACTCTGCCACTTGAAAACCCTTAGACTAGCGCTAGACGAATCAGATATGACACTGGAAAAAAATTTAGACTAACGCCAGACGATTTGTGTTGCCTCAGAACCCCCCCCCCTCCCCCCTATTCCCGCCCCCCCTCCCCCTCCCCCCTCCCCCCTCACCCCTCACCCCCTACCCTTCCCCCCGTCGTGGTCCAAGGATTAACAAGGTCTCTCAGTGCGGTAGTGGCATGTCAACCCAACCACAGGAAATGGCTCATGGGTCGCTCTTGTTCTGGGAGGATGACTCTTATTATTACCACTGTCTAGACTCTAGACTAACTCTCTCTCTCTCTCTCTCTCTCTCTCTCTCTCTCTCTCTCTCTCTCTCTCTCTCTCTTTTTTTTTTTTTTACTTCTCTCTCTCTTTCTCTTTACTTCTCTCTCTCTCTTTCTCTTTACTTCTCTCTCTCTCACTTAACTTCTTCCTCGCTCTTCTCTCCTTTCTTGATTTACTTCGCTCTCCATCGTTTCTCATTTCTTTATTTAATTTATCCCTTTATCCTTTCTCCTCTTTACTAACTGTACTTCGCCCTCCCTTCTGTCTCTTTCTCTCGCCCTCCCTAGTTTCTCTTCTTCCTCTATATATTTCTAGTTTTTTTATTTTATCTTTCATTTTTCTTCCATTATGTCTTTCTCCTTCTATACTGTCTTTATTTTCACGTTGACTCTATTGCATTCCACTGTCTAGACTTTCTCTCTTTACTTCTCCCTGTCTCTCTCCTTTCTCATTTTCTTCTTTTATTTATTTCTCCGTCTATACTCTATCGTCACTTTGACTCGTACGACAAACTCTTGAAAAATGTCGTGATATAAAAACATACTCAGAGAAACGTGAAATCTGTCCATCCATCCATCCATCCATTGTTCATTATTTTTTTTTATTTTTTTTTTTGTAAACCACGTCGTTAACTTGAATCCACAATGAGAGGATTTTATTTTTTGTGATTTAATTTCAGTGGGAACTTCATTGTGTCATTAATGTGGTAATGTTCTTTTGGTACATTGAAGTGCCTTGATTCCTCCAAAGTATGCTAAGAAACGGGACCAGAGGAGCAAAAATAATGGTGTTCTGTTGCTTGAAATAGTTTGGAGGAATCAGTTGCTCCAGATTTACCATTAATTAAGAACAGTTGAGATCTCCGCATCCCGAGTGACTGATTTCTGGGATCGACCGAAGAAGAAGGGAAATTGACGTTGACCTTCGAGTATAAACTGGGGTCAATCCAGGTCACTGCTTGGCTCCAGTCGCTGGCATATGATATTTTATTCCTAAGTCACGGGAACAGTAGAGGGTCACTGGTGGTTAGAGTTACTTTGGGTACATTAGAACACCTTGATACCTCCAAACTAGGCTACAAAACAAGAGTCCCCACTGGTACAGCATAAATCATAAATTCGCGTCCATTTCATGTATTTAATAATGATGATATGACCAAATACTTGCATTCTGAATAAGTTTCTATTCTGACAACACGTGTAATTTCCCATATGAGTAATATAAGTCATCTCTGAATTCAAATTGTGTTACAACATCATTATACGCAGGTGAAAATGAAGCCAACTTATACTGCCGACTGTACACTCAGGCACCAGTCTGTTTCCTGGCTTAGTAGAGGAACTATACTCTGTTCAAAACTTGTGTTCCATTTTCCTCTATATATCTGTCTATTTCTATCTATATCTATCTCTATCTGTCTCTATTTCTATCTATCTCTATCTGTCTCTATTTCTATCTATCTCTTATCTGTCTATCTATCTATCTATCTATTTCTATCTATCTAAGCATAAGAGGCCAAAAGAAATAACAGTTTTGAACAGATTTATAGTATCCTTCCAATTGTTTCACATAATATTACCACCTTAAGGACTCCCGTGATGTAGGCAGGAAATTGGAGGTTAGTGAGTCCTTCAAACATTGCCCCGAAACACCACCTACATTGAAGGAGCTTGTTTCGTGGCATAGTAAGGAGGAATCAGAAGCCACCAGGTCCCATACACAATCGCAG
>JAWZYT010002652.1:50000-163820 GCA_034508575.1 Petrolisthes manimaculis
AGTAGTACATGCAGTTGCTGAATATTGAAGCAACAAATCAAAATATGCTGTCATACATTCTATCCCACTAACTGCACATTATGGTCTTGACGATGGCTCCCAACTTCATTGCTTGCCATGGCAAAGGGGTGATAGCTATGGTGCCATTACATGGACGTATGCTGACTTTACCATACGCCATTATGTAAAAGCAACCATAGTTTTTTATGGCTATAGTGAAGATTTTTCCATCAAAGTCAATACACATCAGCGACGTCAATGCAAAAACTGAGTTTGTTTGAAGAAAGGATACACGATTTCTTTGCTAGATCTTGCTATAAACAAGGACTTATTGATCTTGTAACTGAGGAACTCTATAAGAAGGGCTGCACTGTTATCAGTGCATTAGGGGATACAGACACGGACATTGTCAAGGCTGCAAACAAGGCATCACAACATCAACCCACGACCTAGATAGGGGAGGACCTGCTCATTCTTTTACTCTTCTGCTCTAAAGCAAACAACAAGGGCATCTATATTCGTTCTGACAAGACCACAGTTCCAAAGGTGTACAAAATCAGCGAGATGAAACAAGTATTGGGTAGTGACATGTGTTGTGTGTTGTTGTTTACCAATGCTGTCACAGGATGCCACACAACTTCTCGCATTTTCTCTGTTGGCAAAAGGTCAGCGTTCCAGAAGCTTGTGAATGGAGAAATTCGACCAGTAAGACGTGTGCGAATGCGTTTCTTCTCCTAAATCAAGTAAACAGTGTCATAAAGAAACTTGGAAGCAAGGCGATGGCAGTTCTGTTTGGGTGCAAAAGTACTGATTCACCTGCATCTTTGCTCTACAACTTTTTGATTAAGAAAATACTGTCCCCGCCAATTCCTTTGTTACTCCAGAACCAAGGCGCTCCTATGTACCAGAAGTGTATTAAGTGTAAAACAACCCCTCACTTGAAGTTGGTTTTCTTGGCCCATATGGGGATCGAACCCACGACATCCGCGTTATTAGCACGGCGCTCTAACCAACTGAGCTAACAGGCCAGACAACACCATGAGGTCCTGAAAAAAGTATAATACTACAATAAACGGTTGAGAATCTTTTTGTTAGAATTTTTTTAGGGTCAAACCATACTTTCAGGCGACTATTAGACTACTATCATAAAGTATATAAAAATATTGTGTGTGTTGCACTCGTATAAACTCTTACAGTACAGTTTTTTTCATTATTTAATGGGGTAAGGTGGGGTTAAATCCTACTGTACATCACGGACCAAATCCAAATATCTACCCCCCCCCCCAAAAAAAAAAAAAAAAAAAAAAAACTAATCATTTGTAGCCAGTCACAAAGTCCACTACTGGAAGAAAAAAATAATAATAATCTATACCTACTTAACCTGTCGTATTTCTTTAATTAAGGAGAGATTCTCATGGTGATTAAATGTGGGGTTACTGATTCCTCCAAGCCATACCATAAAACAGACGCCCTCAATAGTACTGAAAGGGGAGGTGTTGTTTTGTGGTGTATAGTTTAGAGGTTTAATTAACACACCTTCCAAATCGCCAACAAAAGAATCTCCCTTTAATTTAGGCTGGGTTGAGATTATGAAGATGAAGAGGAGGAATACGGTAAAGAACAAAACCAATAAAAGCAAAAAGAACAAGACATCATTCGATGGCAACACCGCCCCTTAAAGATGCTAGCGACCACTCGCCCTTTGCTATCTTTATTTTTTTGTGACCTTGACCTTCGACCGATTTTGCCCAAAAGTTATTCATTTTGTTTTATGATGAATATCTATCAATAGAAAAAAAAATGAACATTATACGGCTAAACCTGTGGACGCTAGACCTAAAACAAACACACGAACAGATAAATAAATTAATAAATAAATAAATATCCAGCACCAAAAACAATACACCTCCCCCAGAGGGGCTGTGTAACAACAATAACAATTACCACAACAACAACAACACGAGCAAGAATAAAATAGAAATAGACGAAAAACAAGAAGAGAAAAAATCATCCATGGGCACAGGTATTCTCTCTCTCTCTCTCTCTCTCTCTCTCTCTCTCTCTCTCTCTCTCTCTCTCTCTCTCTCTCTCTCTGTAAATGAGGCTATTACTATGGAAAGTGAATATTTTATGTAATGTATTAAAATGTACCGCTGGCTTGTTGACTCTCACTCCGTTCTAAACCAAGAGAGAGAGAGAGAGAGAGAGAGAGAGAGAGAGAGAGAGAGAGAGAGAGAGAATGTTTCAATAAGGAGAAAATGCGTCAAAGAAGGACAGGAAGAGGAAATATGGTTAAGAAAGGGAAGAGAAGAGAAGAGACAAAAGGAAAGACAAGGATAAAAATAATGATGAACGAGGTTAGAATAATTAATGGAAAGCAATTAGATAATGGGAACAGAGGAAGCTGTTTGGGGAGGAACCTAACAAACTATGGTGTGGTTGTAAAGATTGGTTGGGGAGGAACCTAACAAACTATGGTGTGATGGTGAAGATTGGTTGGGGAGGAACCTAACAAACTATGGTGTGGTTGTAAAGATTGGTTGGGGAGGAACCTAACAAACTATGGTGTGATGGTGAAGATTGGTTGGGGAGGAACCTAACAAACTATGGTGTGATGGTGAAGATTGGTTGGGGAGGAACCAAACAAACTATGGTGTGATGGTGAAGATTGGTTGGGGAGGAACCTAACAAACTATGGTGTGGTTGTAAAGATTGGTTGGGGAGGAACCTAACAAACTATGGTGTGATGGTGAAGATTGGTTGGGGAGGAACCTAACAAACTATGGTGTGGTTGTAAAGATTGGTTGGGGAGGAACCTAACAAACTATGGTGTGATGGTGAAGATTGGTTGGGGAGGAACCAAACAAACTATGGTGTGATGGTGAAGATTGGTTGGGGAGGAACCAAACAAACTATGGTGTGATGGTGAAGATTGGTTGGGGAGGAACCAAACAAACTATGGGGGGTGGGGTGGATGTGAAGATTGGTTGGGAAGGAACCTAACAAACTATGGGGGGTGGGGTGGATGTGAAGATTTGTTGGGGAGGAACCTAACAAACTATGTGTGATGTTGGAGATTGGTTGGGGAGGAACCTAACATTAACTATGGGTAATGAAGAAGATTGGTTGGGAAGGAACCTAACAAACTATGGTGTGGTTGTGAAGATTGGTTGGGGAGGAATTTAACAAACTATGAGCGCAACAATAAAGGAAAATTCTCTTGTTGGCAAATTGGAAGGCTACTGATAATAATAAATCGACTGTTTCTTGGCATAGTTTGGAGGAATCACAAACCTTCTACTTCACCAACCAAAGAATTTCAACTTAAAACCAGAAACACCGAGCAAAGTTTCATTCATCTCTTCACACCACTGCTACTCATCCCTCACTGTGTTGGTAAATCTGGAGCAATTGATTCCTCCAAACTATTCTAGGCAACAGGACAGTTACTTCTGCTCATCTGGTCCTGTTTTCTGGTAATCTTTGGAGGAACCTAGGCGCTCCTATGTACTGTACCAGAAGTGTATTTACCCCCATAACATGTAAAACAACCTCTCACTTGAAGGTGGTTTTCTTGGCCCATATGGGGATCGAACCCACGACATCCGCGTTATTAGCACGGCGCTCTAACCAACTGAGCTAACAGGCCATTTGGTTCAATGAGATCCTGAAATAGATTTTAACTTACTATAGAGATATACTATACACTTTACTCATTGAGATCAAAGTTTCAGCTACGACAACTTGGCCTACACACTGTAAAGTCGTATGTTACCGATCAAGGTCAGGGATGAATGCTCCTTGAAATCTTGATGGTCGTAATGAAAGTGGATATGGGATGTCCGAAGAGTTATTTGGCATTTACGAAAAATATGCACCTCTCTCAAGTACCCTTCATGTTTGTAGTATAATAGGTCAGTCAGAAGGTGATTTTTTTTATTTTTCCATAATAAAATCTAAAAGCTAGCATCCAACCAAGAGGAGAGATGAATTAAAATATACATTAATGGTTTAGGGAAGATTGTTTTGTTGGCAAATTGGAAGGCTGGTAATTCCTCCTAACAATGCCAGAAAACAAACGCCTTCAATAGTACTAATAGGGGATCTGTTTCTTGGTATAGGTTGGAGGAATCAGAGACCTTCCATTTCACCAAGAGAATCTCCCTTTAAATGGACATAATTGTAAAAAAAAAAAAAAAAAGGAACCTTTATTTTCGATATTTCACTACTGTTTTTTCACCGTATGAGAAGCCTTTATTGATGACGATTTATTACAGCTCTTTCAGAAGTAATAGTGAAATTACTGCTTACGTCAGTGAAGGCTCGCCTCCACTCCCTTAGTGCCCACTTTAAATTTAGACCACGAGTGGGAGAACACCGACCAAAGTTTCATTCATCTCTCCACACTGCTGCTACTCATCCCTCACTGGAGCAACTGATTCCTCCAAACTATTCTAGGCAACAGGACAGTTACTTCTGCTCATCTGGTCCTGTTTTCTGGTAATCTTTGGAGGAACCTAGGCGCTCCTATGTACTGTACCAGAAGTGTATTTATTACCCCCATAACATGTAAAACAACCTCTCACTTGAAGGTGGTTTTCTTGGCCCATATGGGGATCGAACCCACGACATCCGCGTTATTAGCACGGCGCTCTAACCAACTGAGCTAACAGGCCAGTTAACACAAGCAGATCCTAGAAATATATTTTAACATACTACAAACAATTTACCTCAAAAAAAAAAAAAGTTAATCGTCCCTTTAAAATATATTTACGACAACATTTTGGTGATAGAAATCAAAGTTTCAGCTACGACAACTTGGCCCACACGTTATACAGTCGTATGTTACAAGCATTGCATCCTTGACCTTCGCCCGATTTTGCCCAAAAGTTAATCCTTTTGTTTTAAGATGAATATCTATCAATATAAAATAAGTGAACATCATACAGCTAAACCTGCGGACGCTAGACCATAAATAAACACACGAACAGATAAATAAATAAATATCTGGCACCGAAAACAATACACCTCTCCCTTTGGGACGGTGAAATTACTGCTTACGTCAGTGAAGGCTCGCCTCCACTCCCTTAGTGCCCACTTTAAATTTAGACCACGAGTGGGAGAACACCGACTAAAGTTTCATTCATCTCTTCACACTACTGCTACTCATCCCTCACTGTGTTGGTAAATCTGGAGCAACTGATTCCTCCAAACTATTCCAGCCAACTGGACACAGTTATTTCTGCTCATCTGGTCCTGTTTTCTCCTATGTACCAGAAGTGTATTTATTACCCCCATAACATGTAAAACAACCTCTCATTTGGTTTTCTTGGCCCATATGGGGATCGAACCCACGACATCCGCGTTATTAGCACGGCGCTCTAACCAACTGAGCTAACAGGCCAGTTGACTGTGTGAAATCCTGAAATATATTTTAACGTACTACAAGCAATTTACCTCAAACAAATTTCAACAAAAATTAATCGTCCCTTTAAAATATGTTTACGATAACACTTTGCTGATAGGAATCAAAGTTTCAGCTGCGATAACTTTGCCCCACACACTATACAGTCGTATGTTACAAGCATTGCATACAGATATACGGATTGTTTTGTATGAGTTATATACCTGAATGTATTTTCTCTTAATTCCATTAAAATAATTTATAATATAGCAATAATTAACAAGACAATGAACTGCTTCCATGGCCCCCTGTTTGGGAACCACTGCTCTAAAGTATATGTAAAGAAACTGACCAAGTCAACTAATTTAAAGGTAACCTACAGTAGATGTCTCTTGATATAGTTAGGAGGAATCAGTTGCTCCAAATTTGATAACACAATAGTACTTCCTTTATTTCTATAATCATCATACTGAGTACAGTACTCATACATATTCTTTTCTGCTAAGGTTACAGTAAAGGATTAGTCGCGTACTTGATATACTCCTGTTAAATACCTTATGTTTTCACACCGTTTGTTGTTCGTGTGTTGTTTGTTGGTTAGTGAAAAGGATAGGAGTCATATACAGTCGAAATCAGTCAATAGGTTGTATACTCGCCAGCACTGCCGCGTGGTACGGGGGCTCATATGTTTAAGAGATTTAAGTGATTCAGTTCCTTAAGCAACAAAGTTCTCTTCATGTGCTAGTGTATTAAGGATACTCCATCTCACACACGTGGATTATCTCGAGCTAAATAATCACAGTGGTACTACAGCTCTGAATATGTTTGAGCCCCTGTCCACGAGACAGTGCTGGCGAGTGTACAACCTGTTGACTGATTTCTACTGTATATGAATATTATAGGTGATATTATTTTGGTGCTTCCTTCATAAGATCAAGGTCAGGGATGAATGCTCCTTGAAATCTCGAAAATTCTCGATGGTCGCAATGAAAGTGAATGTGGGATGTCCGAAGAGTTATTTGGCATTTACGAAAAATATGCACCTCTGTCAAGTACCCTTCTTGTTTATTGTATCGGTATTTATAGTGAGTGAGTCCGAGTTTCTCATAGAATGTCATAAGATTAATCCAGGGGTGATTTTCTTATTTTTCCATAATAAAATCTGACAATATTATGTTTTCTACAGAGCTAACAGCCAACCAGGAGGAGAGATGAATTAAAATATACATTAATGGTTTAGGGAAGATTGTTTTGTTGGCAAATTGGAAGGCTGGTAATTCCTCCTAACAATGCCAGAAAATAGACGCCTTCAATAGTACTAATAGGGGATCTGTTTCTTGGTATAGGTTGGAGAAATCAGAGACCTTCCATTTCACCAAGAAAATCTCCCTTTAAATGGACATAATTGTAAAAAAAAAAGTATGAAGAGGTACCTTCATTGTGGATGTTACACAACTGTTTTTCACCGTACGAGGAGAAGCCTTTATTGATGACGTTTTTTACAGCTCTTTCAGAAGAAATAGTGAAATTACTGCTTACGTCAGTGAAGGCTCGCCTCCACTCCCTTAGTGCCCACTTTAAATTTAGACCACGAGTGGGAGAACATCGACTAAAGTTTCATTCATCTCTTCACACTACTGCTACTCATCCCTCACTGTGTTGGTAAATCTGGAGCAACTGATTCCTCCAAACTATTCCAGCCAACTGGACACAGTTATTTCTGCTCATCTGGTCCTGTTTTCTCCTATGTACCAGAAGTGTATTTATTACCCCCATAACATGTAAAACAACTTCTCACTTGGTTTTCTTGGCCCATATGGGGATCGAACCCACGACATCCGCGTAATTAGCACGGCGCTCTAACCAACTGAGCTAACAGGCCAGTTGACTGTGTGAAATCCTGAAATATATTTTAACGTACTACAAGCAATTTACCTCAAAAAAATTTCAGCAAAAGTTAATCGTCCCTTTAAAATATGTTTCCGATAATACTTTACTCATAGAGATCAAAGTTTCAGCTACGACAACTTGGCCCACACACTATACAGTCGTATATTACAAACATTGTATCCAGATATACGGATTGCTTTGTATAAGTTACTGTATATACAAATATGTATTTTCTCTTAATTCCATGAAAATAATTTGAGAGTATAGCAATAATTAACAAGACAATGAACTGCTTCCATGGCCCCCTGTTTGGGAACCACTGCTCTGAAATATATATAAAGAAACTGACCAAATCAACTAATTTAAAGGTAACCTACAATAGATGTCTCTTGATATAGTTAGGAGGAATCAGTTGCTCCAAATCTGATAACACAATAGTACTTCCTTTATTTCGATAATCATCATACACCGACAAAGTACAATATTAAGGTCATATTTAGATACTTTACCCAGTGTCTGTTAATTAATTAATTAAGGGGAGATGCTCTTGTTGATAAATTAGAAGGCTATTGATTCTTCCAAACAATACCATGGAACAGACAACCCTAAATAGGGGATCTGATTGGTGGCATAGAATGGAGGAATCAGAGACATTCCAATTCACCAACAAAAGAATCTCTCACTAAGTGGACAAAATTGTTAAAAAAAAAATATATATATATATATATATATATATATATTGGCGATATTTCGCTATACTGCTTTTTCACCGTATGAGGAGAAGCCTTTATTGATGACGATTTAGTACAACACTTTCAGAAGAAACAATAATGAAACTACTGCTTCAGTCAGTAAAGACTCGCCTCCACTCCTTTAGTGCTCACTTTAAATTTAGACAACAAGTGGGAGAATTGTATAATAAATTCTTAATCAATAGGTGACGGACGACTTTTTACTCATATCCCTGGTCTAGGCTACTTTAGACGAAGTTTCTGTGGGAGGGTAACATGACTGACGTCCATAACCTTAACATTTTTCATTTACCATCTGCAGAAAAATTTGAGGAGGTAATACATATTCGGTAGATAGAGAGGAAGTGTCGCTGCATGTGCCTCTGGATACTAATAGGGGACGTGCTTTATAGAATGGTTTAGAAAAATAAGTAACCCTTCATTTCACCAACAAGAGAGTAGACCTACCCTGTTACCTCTTAGTATTTACCCTTTAATTTTGTTCCCCGTTTTTTTCTAGTCCTTTCCTCCTTTTCCATGCATGGTTAAAAATATGTTTCGTGAATATTTTGATGTTTAAAAATATCCGATAAATATTATCCCATGAGATTACTCTCTTCTTTCTGACATTCAGCATTCTATGTATTACTACTTTGCTCATAATCTCTGTTATGGTGAGATTGTGTCATATCAGCCTTATCAACGTGGCTCTAGTGTTTTGTATTATCATTTCATTTTATATACTTGAACCAACGTCAAAATATTAAAGAGGTCTAATTAAAACCCTTATCATTCAAGTGTCAAAGTATAAAATAATGATATTACTGAAACTTAAATGGACGATGTGATTCCTGACAGGGAAAACAATATTGTTGTTCCTTTCAGTTGTGTTATTTTATTCTGTTCACAAAATAATCAAGCCAGTACATGGACCATATATAGAAATTTTAAAGATTCTACATACAATTACTCGTAAAAGTAACGTCCCCCACAACTCACCCAAACAAGACAAGACAAGATGTACACAAGATCAGAAAGCTATTGAATGGCTATACACTCCCCTTGCTATCCATTCTAACACTTCTGACGATTGACAGTGAACAGCAAACGGAACACCAAGAGATATAGTGGATATCATCAAACCTCACTTGGTGATAGTTTTGTTTTTTGTTTTTGTATCGTGTGTACCTCGCAGCATTATAGTTCTTGTAGCATTACACCTTATAACTCGTAGCTTATCAATGTTTTGTAGCACTCTGGAATAGTACAGTACTGTGGATAAGACCAAATATATAATTATAAAAGCATGGTTTCAAGAAGACGAGCCTCCCGTCCCCAAGACAACACCCATGACCGCCATCCCTGACGTCAGGTAATGAACTGTACTGTACTATTGGCCACAAGAAATCGTTCATACACACATTCTTGGCTTCAAAGGTTCACAACATAAAGAAAATATAGCTCTATGTAACTGAAACACAACATTATAATAGGTTTGTTGTTTTTCAGTCACAGAGTCGTTTAGTAGATAATTGATTGAAGTACTTTCAGAATAATGACAACTTATTTTAAGAAGCCTGATTACGAATTCATGTGACCAACACATTGTTACCAGAACCCATTGTTACCAGAACCGATATGCCAAGGTTCTATGTATCTAAGAAGGAGGAGAATGATGTTTACCTTTTGGATATGATGGTTGTTGTTGTAGTATTGAGAGAGCTTTTAATTTTGTATAGGTGATTGAACATTACAGAGAAAGGACAGAGATTGGCGCCAGTTGTTGCCAAATGTATTCAAGACACAGGAAGCACAAATGAATTTTATTGTATTTTCTTATGCGCTTCTATGCCTTGTTTTTGGTCTAGTTGCCTTTTTATTTGTTTGTTTGTTGGCAGGATCATACAAAAATATGTGTAGATTGTTACGAAACTTTTAGCAATGGAAGAGATCCCTATATATATATATATATATATATATATATATATATATATATATATATATATATATATATATATATATATATATATATATATATATATATATATATATATATACTGAATTGCTGACTCATTTACCTTCCTCTCTCTCTCTCTCTGTCTCTCTCTCTCGCTCTCTCTCTCTCTCTCTCTCTCTCTCTCTCTCTCTCTCTCTCTCTCTCTCTCTCTCTCTCTCTCTCTCCCTGGAAATTGCCCTGGATGGTTAGTTTTTTGCACGCGTTGTTTTTACTCTCGTGGAAGGCGAAGTCAATGTTAGCCCAGCTGGTGTATATCTGTGCCAGCTGGTGTATATCTGTGTGTCTGTCAGCTGGTGTATATCTGTGTGTCTGTCAGCTGGTGTATATCTGTGTGTCTGTCAGCTGGTGTATATCTGTGTCAGCTGGTGTATATCTGTGTGTCTGTCAGCTGGTGTATATCTGTGTGTCTGTCAGCTGGTGTATATCTGTGTGTCTGTCAGCTGGTGTATATCTGCGTGTCTGTCAGCTGGTGTATATCTCTGTCTGTCAGCTGGTGTATATCTGTCTGTCAGCTGGTGTATATCTGTGTGTCTATCAGCTGGTGTATATCTGTGTGTCTGTCAGCTGGTGTATATCTGTGTGTCGGTCAGCTGGTGTATATCTGTGCCAGCTGGTTTTTAACTCAGCCAGCTGGTATATTTACTGTATACCGTCAACACCATTACTAACAACACTATCCTCACCACCACCACCACCACCACTACCCTTACTACTCCTACCTACACCACTTCTACCCCTACCACTCCCACCATCTTTACTTCCACAACTACAACCACCACCACATACCACCACACTCATAACACCACTCCAACCTCCGTCACTACCACTACTACCAACAGCACCAATAGGCTACCACTACCACCACAACCACCACCACCACAACAACAACAACAACAACAACAACAACAACAACACCACAACCACCACCATCACCACCTCCCCAACCACAACCCCCCACCTCCTTCCACAACCCCCCTACCCCACCGTAGCTGAGGGATCAATATTGGTGAAGTAAATTCGGGTCAGTCAGTCTAGCTAGGTAGTCGTGCCACACCCTCCACTCCATTCCACTCCACTCCACACCCACTCCACTCTACACCCACTCCACTCCCCCACCCATTCCCTCCACTTATCCCCTCCACCCTACCCCACCCATTCCCGTCCCACTCAACCCCACCCCACCCACTCCACTCCACTTCACACCTTGTCAATCCACCGGCCTACTCCACACCATAATATAATCACCTTCCTCCACTCCACACCTTGTCACTCCACCGCTCTACTCCACTCCACTCCACTCCCTGTCACTCCATCTCGTCAAAACATCTTAATCATAATTATATTCTCTATGCTTCTCCACCTTCCTCTTCCACTCCACTCTAGTCATTCCACTACCTCACTACTCCACCTCCCTTACTCCACCTCACTACTCCACCTCCCTTACTCCACATCACTACTCCACCTCACTACTCCACCTCACTACTCCACTTCCCTTACTCCACCTCCCTTACTCCACCTCCCTTACTCCACCTCCCTTACTCCACCTCACTTACTCCACCTCACTTACTCCACCTCACTACTCCACCTCACTACTCCACTTCACTCTCAAAATTCCACAACACACTAATGACTTCTTTAATAAACTCTCTCTCTCTCTCTCTCTCTCTCTCTCACACACACACACACACACACACACACACACTGACATTCTCTGACATTCAGCGTTACGTCCAACATTTTACCATCTTCCTTAGATCATTCTTAAGTTTCCATTCTTGTTTGGTGAAATTGTCTAGACAAGTGCAGCACGTGGTGAACTCACTTCCATGCCTTGCCTTATAAGGCTGTATTATTGATGAGGTTTCAACTGAATTGAAGGCTGGGCTTTCTCACAGTCAATGAGAGCCATGTATACTCATATATAGTGATCTGTTAATTTAACAAACTTTTCCATTACTTGTTGTGAATGTAATCAGTTATTGAACATCATCTGCGAAATCCAGCTTGCTCTCTTGACAGGTTAGAATCGAGTACAGTCATTTTGTTGTGTCTGTAATGATTTTGGTGAACAGCTTGTGAGAATGCAAGCTGATTGCTCGGTAGTTCGTCAGGTCTTTGATATAACCTTTTATAAATCAGCATTAAACTTACATTTTTCTAATGTTTTTAATAGAGTATGATTTGCAGATATTTTACATACAGCTGTGCAAATTTCTCAGGAACAAAATGTCATTATACTTGAATTATAACAAATGTATGGAAAATGTAACTACAAGTCCCTTCCTCTTCCTGGTGGGTCCGCCTCGAACATATGGCCCTCATGCCGGCACGGATGTCAATGTTATTTATTTATTTATTAAAAACTACCTTTAGTACAACACTCAGTAGAATGAGGCCACTAAAGGCCATCAAGATAGGTTACATAAGTGGATATTGATTGTTGAGAAATGAATTCATGTAATTAATAATAATAATAACAAAAATGAAATAAAATATAAATAGTTGTATTAACATAAAGAAAAATAGTATTGGAAAAAAATTATATGAATATACATAGCGACAATAATAATTACTTCAATCATGATAATAATAAAGGTAGTATATAAAGTACAGAGGTAATCAAATAATGGTTATGATACAGGTTATTTGTGAACATTGCAAGATGGCACTGATAGAGGCTAAAAACTTGTGAAATAGATCGAAAATACCTTCTAGGATATGAGGCTGGTTAATAGAACAGTGACACATACAGTAGGTCCGGGGAGTCTGAAGTGGTCAATTGAGGGACAATCCATGATTACTGAGGAGTATTTGAGAGTTGGGAGCTTGACAGTACGTACACACAGTCTGGTTGTCCCGGTAATACGTTGCTGAGAGTGAAATATAGAAACTGAATAGGTAGCGAAGACTGCATTATGATCAGAAAGATAAGTAGGAATAAAAGACACTGAAACAGATTGATTTATAATGTTTTCCCCAGCGCTAAATCTAATTATCCTCCACCAACATGGGTGTGGGAAGTTGGGAATGGATGTATATAAGGTGTAATTATTTTTTACAAAGAGTTTACAGAGAGTTTATTACCAGAAGGTGAAACATTGTGTGTGAGGCATTAAAAACACTTAACATACAAAATAGAATGAGACTGCCTGGTTGGTAAGAAAGTGGGATCACCACCACGAGGTTGGCGATAAACAGTACATATTAGCAAGGGGCTGTCATTTATTAAAACACGGAACAGCTTTAGAGGAAGGACGAGAGCATACAGGGAATGTTTTAAGAAGGTTGTGGGGAATGGATTGTCTCATATATGTAACAAGTCCTTGTCTAGAGGTAAGATGATGACTGTGATAGTCAGGTCGCCTGAGAGAAAGCTTATTAAGCTTTTTATTACGATTTGTATTATGTGTACCAGGGTAAGCTTAGTGTAAAAAGATAGCAGCAGGACGGTGTGATTAAAATGGTAATGAGAGATATTAGGGAACCTGTTTGGTAAACTTTTAATATTCCATGATAAGATGCAATATTCCCTTGGTGGTGATTACATTATTTATGACGGTATGAAGACAGGGAGTGTTATAGTGGTGAGGACCTGAGTAGGGAGGCAGGGGGGAGGACAAGGGGGAGGTGGTGAGGAAAGTGACAGCAGTACTTCAGGTATGACGTAGGAGAATGAAGAGAGAGGGAAGCTCTGAGACAGTGGAGGTGGAGGAGAGTAAGGAATGAACAGGGCCTTAATTTAGAGCTGGTGGGAGGGAGCACAGATGTTAGGGATATAGAATGTATATAGTCACAAGCTTCTGAAGTTGATATAAAACTTACTACATGAGGCGGGTGTTGTATAGTCTTATGCCATGGTCATTGTTGTTGTTGATCTGTTGTTGTTATTAATGTATTACGGTATGTTTTGTAGTGTAGGGAGCTGAGCAGCAGCCTCATAGTGAAGTGAAAAGGGGTAAGAGGAAAAGGAAGGAAGAGGGGTATGCATGAGGGAGAGTGAGGCCAAGGAGGACGAACAGGCCGACGAAGCAGAGGTCTGTGGGTAGAACTTGGGAGTGGCACTGGATGACAGATGACGAGGGTAAACTGGTAACGGATCAGTTTTATCAGGTGCAGGTTCAGGAGTGTCCACACGGAGTTTAAGGAAGTCTTCAGAGGAAGGAATAACTGGTGAAGGTGACAGGATAGTGATGGAGGCTGTAGGTAGTCAGTGGTCAGGTGAACATCACTACACAAACCACACCAAGCGTCAATAAGGAAGAGCATAATACTTTGCCACATGTCCTGATTCATAACATCTATAGCAGAGGGATGGTGGTGGTGGTGGTGGAGTGCAGGAAGGAACACTAATAAAGGTGGAACACACAAGGCATTTTTCAAGAACATGTTACCCATTTTTACTACTCGTGTGGAAGGAGATGATCATAGCGGTCGGGGTCAGGTGGAGTACCAGTCCCCACTCCATAACACAAGTACCCAGAAGATTTCCACACCCAGGTGTACGTTACGGTGACGACGACACCTCGCCACTCCTAGGAGGTTCGAAGGATGTCAGGGTGGAATTATTTTTTTATTTAATTATTTACCTTTAGTTAGTACAAACCCCAACACTATTGGGTACGTTGCCTACTTGGTGGGAAATTAATAAGAGTATAGGAAAATAGTTGCAGCAATGTTATGAAAGAAAATAATGACAACAATTATAATATTAAAAAAAAAAATATTGTACTGTGGGCGGGGAAAGGCCTACCGCCTCAACACTGGAGAATTATTCAATCAATAAACGAAAGTGCCTCCTAATAATCATCCATATTCTATGAGTGGCTTACGTTTTCTCTGTGTCATACAATCGAAAGGGTAACTAAATGTGAGAGATAATTACAAAAATGTACATGTATTTGACAATAATTTATTGTACATACATACATTTACTTGTACATATGCACTCCAACTCGTATAAATAACAGAACCATATTTCTATTAAAAACTAATACGTTTGTTTCTTAATAATATTATTGTTTAGTACTAAGGATTGGATTAGTAGCGTATTTTATACAGTAACCGAGTTCTTTGCATACTTTAAACTTCAGTAATTATTTAATACTATGGTACTCAGCCACTACTAAGAATGTCTGGTTTTCAGTATTCTCAGTATAAGAATAGTGGGATGAGTGAATAGTGCATTGTAATTATAATGACTGATTATATACAGTAATTATGTGTTCAATTACTGTTTTATTATCAAATGCTTAGTATATTAAAACTCAACTGATTATTGTGGCCTAGATAGCTCAGTTGGGAGAGCGTTAGACTGAAGATCTAAAGGTCCCCGGTTCGATCCCGGGTCTGGGCAGGTTATTTTCAATTTACGGTGTGAATTATTATAGATAATTCTGTTATTGTTCAAGGTCACAAGAGGTGAAAATAATAAATAAACTACCGATTGAATTGTTATCTTTTTGTTTTTATCATACACAAATCTTTAATTATGTAATAAGTTGTTTGCTTTTGTATATACACTGCATGGCCCGTAAACAAAAACACAGAGTAATAACGAGTACACTAGCAGTATATTTACATTATGTTTATTTATACTTCCCAAACTCACGTATGCCTCACCAGCTATCTATCTACACAGAAATACTTCATTGCTCATGCCTAGGTCCTGACAAATCTACATCGTCATTCGTCAGTTAAACTTAAGTCCGTATGGTACGTATGTACAATACACTCAAGACGTCTGCAGATTTAATTTAATGCATCAAACTATAACTTCGAACTGGCCTGTTGGTCTAGGGGTATGATTCCTGCTTTGGGTGCAGGAGGTCCCGGGTTCAAATCCCGGACAGGCCCTATATTTTTATAATATGATATTCATTACTAGGCCTGATTTGTGCGGTCGACCAAGCTGGTATATGAACGAACCATGTTGAGTTGTACTCTTTCTCGCTAAACCATGTTTGTATTTCTGTTTCAGTATTTTTCCATATACAGTAATCTCTCTCGTTTTGTCCTATAGCACTAAGGTATGCCATATCTTCCAATTATAACATGCGCCATACCTGGCCTTACAATGCCGCTTATTGTATGACATGTACTATACAGAGTCGGCATACACACCTGAAACTGACCCCTCATTGAGCATGGAGTAAAACTCACAGCCAAGTGTTGCATTACACCAACCTGCAGGAAGAGGGTGAAGACACCAGCCAAACAGGACTGTACTCCTGGGGTGGATGCTTGGAGTGGAAGGAGGTAGGGTTTTCCAAAGTTGACCAGTTAGTGTACAGTCACGAGCACTAATAAGTATCCAGGTGTGCTTCGAATTCCTAGAAACAGTAAATAAATGCACAATAAGATCTCCGTTGGAAATACTTCGTTGGTGAATTGGATTGTTATAATGGTTATAAACTTAAAGGACAACATTTTAACACTGAACTGCGAAAGAACTTTTTCAATATCACAGTCATACACTATTGGAATAAACTCCCTGCATCTGTAGTAGCAGCAAATACAGTAGAAACCTTTAACCCCTAAAGGACCGGGCCCAGCATATGACGGGTTGCCGCTAAAGGACCGGGCCTGGCATATGCCGGGTTGCTAAAATTTCCCAAGGTTATGGAATTTTCCCCAATTGTTTTTACTCCAGATGTTGGCTACACTGGTTTATAAGTGGGATGCTCAGACTGAATACACACTGCATTTTCTAGGGTAAAATTGAGGGATTATTAATCTTGTTATGTCCGAGTGTGATGGTGATTTCTACTACCTCGCCACGGTCAGCGCACCCACCCAAACACTAGCGCTCACCATACTGCGACAGTACTTCCTTCAACTCGTCGTAATTCTGTAACCATTAACCTACAGACTTTCCATTGGTACCAATCGAAAGAGGAAGAGTTGCTCGTTCCAATGGTACTAAAATATTTCACTCGTTTATTGTAGGTTAGGAGTACTGAGCATGCGAAAACAGGCTATTTTACGTATTTTTCGCTCAACCCCCGGTCCTTTAGGGGTTAAACATAGCTTCGACAAATATTATAAAAAAAGGTATTTAGTATGTGCATATTTTTTATTTAGTAGTAGGAGTAAGTAGGTGTTAGAATTTGCCTTCCACTACTTTTCCTATTTTCCTATAAAATTTCCTTGTACGTTCTTTATTAACGAACAATTCTATCTGTTTTTCCAATCAGGATACCCAGTGGGAGTGGTGGGTGAAAAGGAACTTTGTCCTTTATCTATCCTTTTCTTCAACACTTAGTCTAGATTAACAGGTAGCCTCGTAAAAGGTTACTATAGGCCTTCTGTTGCCTGCAGTATATTTCCTTTGTATTCCTTTGTAAAAATGATAGAAGTAAAGTTGCTAGATAGATTTTGGTGAGGTACCGAAAAGATCGAAACAAAGATTGGAACGCTCATTGCACGTGGCACGAATAAACTATTTTTTTTTTAGCTAATCGAAGAACAGATTTAGTACAATTCAGGGCTGAGATATACAGGGCATGAATTTTCTTAGTTTGAAGGCGACAGTACTGTTTATAAGTTTCCTCCTTGCTGTGGACAGCAGCAGAACAAGCATGATTAAACCAAGAGGTATTTGCACTAGACAGAGAGAAAAAATAAGGAGTACATGCCTCCATGGCCACAACAAAAGAGATCCCGGATATGAAAACAAAAATAATTCCATGGGTAATCTTGAAAAAATGGCCTCAGATCCTCCCGGTTAGCTACTCTAAATCGTTGAGGATTGAAAGATGAAGGTTTGTTCACCAGGTGGAACAGTGAAGGGAGATGAAAACCAGAGGCGAAAGAGAATATTAAGAAATCCCCAAAAAGAGATTTCTAAGAAAGGAGTGTGGAATTGAATATATCCTACTCTTTAAGACTTTAATAAGATAGTAATGTCGGTAGTGATAGAGGAGAGATACACAATATATATGTTTGTATTTTGCGAGTAATGTATTACGTAAGCTAAAGCCAAACAGAGGGTTGATAATTCATTATGATTAAGTTCAGGACACATGAGCAAATGAGGTCGCTACAAACATATATGCAACATCTGCCTTTGGCATGAGATTGATGATAAAGTAGGAGGCAGAGAATAGGCTGCTATCGATTACTGCTGACACCTGCGTTTCAGTGAGAAAGTGAAGGTGAGGTTTAGAGAAGATGTAGCTGACAGTCTTATTTTCTGAATATTACTATGTGCTGCAGTGTGGCTTACGGACTCCAAGAATGTGTCAATGTTGAGGGCGGACACTTTGAACACTTACGAGACTGACAGTGTCTTGCGTATTGGAATATTCTCACTGCAGTAATAAATGGTAATGGCGACAGTCGACTTATTTATGCACCACCCTGCATACGAGAAATATGTCTTTGAAAGTATGTTTGACTACTCTCGGTGTAAAAGAGACACGAAACTCGATGAATACGTTGATCAAAGAAATTTTATTTATTCATAATATGGATTGTACAATCCTATAAATTTATTTATAAAAAGGAATGCATACATTTATAATGAGTTATGGTCATCTTGATTAACTAACTATAGAGAGACCATTTACTTTTGATATCACTTGACCATCTTAAATATATGTCGAACTGAGGTTGCATATTGTAACTTTCTGCTGCCTCACATTTGCCAAATACTAACATACAGTATATATATATATATATATATATATATATATTTTCTTTTTGTCGCGTAATAGTCACCGTGAGCTCTTCAAATGAGTGAATACAAAAAAAAAAAAAAAAATGGTGAATTGCCATATACCGAGATCGTTAAAAAAAGTTTAATAATCTTTTGATGGTATTTAGTATGCAATGGGTTAAATGTACAACAACTAAAACGCACAAATAAGTGCACTCATGCACAATATTGACAATATTTATATAATTCAAAGTGTCTACACCAAACTGAAAAGTGGGTCGTTATGGAACAACAGTGAACATATGAGTGATGATGTGCAGTCGTTAACATACATTTTAATTCAGATATGGATACCTCAAACAAGTTAATGCCTAATGTTTTCACGTTTTCTTATGATGTTATTGTGTTGAATACTGAGTAGCTGCTTGTAATAACTTAGAAGATGGCAATTAATATATTTGTTGGATTGTTTCTCACCTAACAAATAGTGTGAAGCTGTCTAACATTTTACAAAAGTCATCCCATGATGTTGGTGTTGAATTGAAGGCTACTGATTCATTAAACCTGTGCTACAGAACAGGACATTTGATGAACAGTGTACTTCTTGGGGCACAATTTGTAGAAATGAGTAGCCTCCAATTTACTGAAATATTGTACAACCTGTCCATTATTGTTGGTGTGTGCATAAACAGTATTCAAATTGTATACGGTCTGGTGTGAGTATCGTTCATTTGTGTTGTTGAGAAGCTTCATGGAGATGTTATGGATATCACTCCAACAAATTTTCATTCATCCTCCGTTCTCGGGTTTGAATAGTGTTGCTACGTTCTTCTGTAACACCAGTAAGTAAGGATGGAGGAAAATGTGCCATGGTAATACCCCATTACTCTAATTTATCATATAAGTTTTCTATGTGACGCTCTTGTCTCTTCAACTTTTCTACTATGCGATCAATATCCAGCCCCAAAGCTGTACCATCATCCCATCCACGACGGTCTGTAGGGAAGGTCAGACTCAGTTCCTCAAAGGAGAGACCAGTTTCACCTGCTTCATTCAGAATATCAACCATTTCAGAGATGATATTATTGGCTTGATCTACATGCTCAGTAGCTTCTTGTAGAAAATCTTCAAGTAATTTCTTGTCATCTCCCGAAGCTAAGATGGAGGCTATTCCGATTCCTTTGCTTATGGACGACGTGGGCCAGCTCCAACCTTGAGTAAATATCCCAATGCGTGATCTCTTGGGTGTCGGTCTATCTACCCTGATGTCCCTGATATTGTGGTGTGCTTTATGCGCAATATTAAGAAGACGGTCAGTGCGTTTTCTCAGTTGTTCTAGGAGACGTTCTAATTTTGCCTTGGCCTGAAGTTCTTTTCCTTGAAGCCCATCATTCTCCTCTTTATGTTCCATGGTCCAAACTTAATAATCTAGGAAAATTTCTGGTCCCGTTGCTCTGTTTACAGTTTATTCGAGGTGTTATATATTCATATTCAAAATGATGAAAGTACTGATGTCTTTGGTTATCCTACCTCGCCATCTCACTTCTTGAAGTTCTACGTTCTGTTGATAAAATAGAAAGATAAATTACCTCAAACAAACGAGAGAACATTTCACCTTAATAAAATATATATATATATATACATTCTACCTTAAAGACACTGATTAAGTTATAAACTTATCCTAGTTCCTCTTAAAGTCTCAATGCCACATCGCTCAGCTTCTCCTTCTGCTGTCACTCCACGTGGTCTTCCCAACTTGCTTACACTCACTAATCTTACTCATGATTTGTCTCCCGACTAAATACGTCAAAGTAGGGATTCCGGTTACAACACTATTATCCTTTACGTCCTTGCTAACTTCTCTATTCATTATTTTCTTCCTCAGTATACCTGCTTGGTTATTGCATCGCCTAACTGGGGGAATTTTTGGACATTTTTCTATACTATTGGACCCTTTTCACCAAGCAGAAAGTGTGATAGCTTTTCATATCTTATCCTGTTTGCTCTATGTAGTACAATTTATGACAGGTCTTGCAGGAAAGACAGAATGTTACAACATAAATATACAATACTGTATAGAGACGGTCTAATATTATTATTAGTTGTATATTTCAGCATTAATAACCACATTCATTGAGCAGGATCCAAGATTCTAGCAAAATATATTTTTTTTAGGACTATACATAATAAAATCCTGCATAATATCAAATACGAAATAAAATTATGTGAACATAGGCAAGCATATGTTGTATATTTAAGGGAGTACAGTACGAGTAGTACAGTGTTGGTAAACTGCAGCAACTGATTTCTCCAAATTATTCCAAGCATCAGGGCACCATTATTTTTGTTAATTTGGTCCGGTTTCCTGGCATATATTGGAGGAATCACAGCACTCCAATGTACCAAAAGTGTACTAAATTCCCTTAAGTCTCGTTACTTCGCCTTGAGGTGAAGTAATTTCTTATTCAGTTTTCTGTATTACATAAAAACATAATAATTAAGGAAACTACAGAAGTCCTGTTGACCCATTTCTTAGCAGCCTCTTATTTTGACCTTTCCCTTAGAGTTCCCTTATATCTGCATTTGTCCAGCCTATATATTGGACAATTTCATTTTAAAAATTGATCCATTCGTCCACCACTCAATTCCTCATCCAATGCCTTCCTATTGCGAGTTAGAAACGGAGTTTCTCTAAATTGAATCTGGTTATTCATGTTCTACCTTGGCTGCTCTATATTAAGACCTTGCCTCAGTCTCTTATGTTAATCATTTCATCCATTTGAAAGGCTTCATCAGATCTCCTCTCACTCTACGTATTTCAAGTGATTGCAGTTTCTGCCTTGTTAGTCTTTTTGATATGGGATATGTCTATGGTTGTGAATCATTTTACTCGTCTTCATTCTTCTTTGCATGCTCTCCATTAAATTGATGTCCATCCTCTAGAATGGACACCTGAATTGAATTGCTTTATCCATGTGTGGTCAAACTAAAGCTAGGTACAAACGTAGTATATTCCACTCGATTAATTACACTTCTTGATATGAGTCCTAGTAATATATTGGCTCTGTTACGCATTACAGAAATGCATTGCTGCCTAGAGTTTAAGTGTTAATTGACCATAACTACCAGATTCTTTTCGCATAGAGAATAACCTGTATCTGTGTTACTTACTTTGTATGTTGTCACGTTTGTTATATTACCTACGTCTAACACTTCACTTTTATCAACATTAAATTTCAGCTGCCATTTGTCAGACCATTAATGTTAAAATATCTAGATCATTCTGCAGGGCAGCGTAAATCTTTTCCGAGTTAATGATTCATTTCCCATGCATTGTAAATTTGCTGAGACTGTTATTTATGCCAATAGCCGTCATTTACTTATAGGATAACTATGCACGGGATATAGGGGTGTTTTGTCTGGCTTAGTTACTTGGGGTCAAACCTGAAAGGTATGGTACTCAGAAGATATTTTGCCATGTTATGCCACCACTGAGACAGGGTTGGCCTTCCGTCCCTTTATTAATTCACCTGGCCAAGGTATTCCAGCCTCAGACCCCAGCACCCCTGAGTGTGGTAGGAGGGGACATGGATATAGCCGTTATATAGGATACAATAATTAATCTGTCCAACATATTTATTAGTATTGGTAAGTATTTTTGCATTTATAATTATGTCTTGTGGAAACCTATTCCACTACTCTATTACCCAACAATAGCGTCTCTCTAGAGCAGTGATTCTTAACCCCTGGGTCGCGACCCAAATTTGGGTCGCCAAGCCATTTCATTGGGTCGCCAAGGGTTTGTAAAAAATAATTATTATTTTCCCATTAGTAACATATGATTATATACTGTAAGTAGAATTCATAATGCAATATTATAGGATTCTAAGCAGACCGTGATTAAAGAAAGACTCAAAAACAGAACATTTACTTTGATTTTTTTTTCCACAGGGGTAAATCATTGTCTAATTATCCATTTTAATTTTATAGCAAGTATATGTTATTTGTTTATTTACTTACGGATCACCGTTATTCAGATGTGCTACTTGTATTAATAAATACCCCAGCATGTAATTTTGTTTCTGTAACACATTTTTAGAAGCATAATCATATATATAAAGACAATTTATATGGGGGCTTGGGTCGCCATGGTTGATTTGGACAAGATTTTGGGTCGCTGTCAAAAAAGTTTAGGGGCTCGCGAGCCAGTGCCGGCTCACAATGACCTGATTGGTGAAAGTATGGCAAAATTCAGACCCCTTGATTTTCGACCTAATGCTCAAATCGCGAGTTTATGGAATACGGCCATCGCTCAAGTACCACCAGAAGCAGAAATGAACATAGCATGTTACAGAAAAAGTTTGATGAAAATCGAATCTGGTGAACTGAAGTTATAGCAGTTTGAAGATATTTAGTTTTTTGACGATTTTGACCTTGATTTTTTACTTTTGACCTTGAAAAACAATAGGTGACCTAGAAATGTTGATGCCTACCTGTGGTGAAAATTTCAGCAAAATCGAACAGCGAAGCTACAGACATAGCCACACCTCACAAATACACAAGATCATAGAGCAACATACTTGTCTTTCTCCAAGTAAGGCGAAAACGCAGAGCTATCACATCTACCACACCAGAACAACTGAGGATGTTTACTTGACTACGTGACGTCACAATCACAACAGAGGCTGAGCAAGCCTTTGGTTCCAATCAAGGCCAATATATATGTATATCTTGGCCAGGTTCCAATAATATCCGCCCTGCGCATACCTCTCTATAGTCGTTATACCGTGGTATACAGTATTTTATATTATATAAAATATAGATCTGGTGTTAACATTGTTTACAATACTTGGATGTAGCAATATTTATGCACTTTATTCCGCATCCAGAAACAGTACAAATATTTGCTTTCTCAACAGAAATTCAATCACAAAATCCCATGAGAAGCACAAGTCCATGAACATAGACGAAATTATTATGTTGAAAACCAATGCAGAAAATAATAATATGCACAATATATATAGACAATTCTACTCACTATTAGGAAAAGAACAGTGTTGGCGAGTTCAGTGCCCCTATAATACACACGCACTAGACTAAAAAGGACATTTGTATGGTAGAAGCTAGTTTTATAATTCTCACCTCCTTTAAACGGCTCTAGGCTACACTGTAGTGCTCTGTAATAAAATTATGTACTCTGCCCTCTATTTGTAAACAGGAAACAGGGTTGCCAACGTTTGCTTCGATCCATCTCAAGATCCTAACTCTCTATGTAAAATATGCCCAATAATTCTAAAATTGTGTACTAATATATTTTATCCACACTCAGAATTAAGAATAAATCTTAAAAAATAAACTTCAACAACAAATAAAGTTAGAAGGGTACCCATTACCCACGGTGAGATTTTATTGGTTCACCCGATACTGTGTTGTGATTGGTTAACGATATCAACCACACACCCTGATCTCTATGAGATGGAGCTGCGAACTATATGTTTACAATACATAGTTCGTTGGTACACCACCAGACGGCGCTGGAGTAGTACTGAGCCGTAGATAGAGTTTGGCCAACTAGGTTCCAATCGAGCTGGTTGCTAATTGGTTGAACTGAGTCACGTGACACACAGGAGCCATGTTACCCCACGTCACCGCCAGCCTCCCTAAAACCACAGTAAAAAATGCCTTGTTGTGCAACGTGGGGTTGTTCAACGCGCCCAGGAATGGGCAAAACAATGCACAGGTTCCCAAGAGATACCCAGAAGAGGCAGCTTTGAGTAAATAAAGTCAAAAGACAAAATTGGAGCCCAAACAACAAATCGTATTCTGCTCGCTTAGTACAGTGCCAGCACTTACTATAGCTTTCTTTCAAACATTAATATTCTTTTACATAGTTTTATAAATTATTATATACTTAATTGATTAACTTATTAGTGAATAGAAGCACCAAGCCCAGAGGGATTATTTCGTTTCTTTCAAATTATACCAGGAAACGGAACCACATTGAGAATAATACCTGTGTCCAGTTCTTTTTTTACCTTTAGTACAAGCCCTAACACTCTGGAGAACGTTGTCACTAAAGGCAATGAGGTTATTTGAAACATGGTGGGTAATGAATAAGAGTAAATATATGTAAGCAGTAATATCATGTAAGAAACATGATCGTTTTATTTGTGTTTGCCCTAAATACTGGTATTAAAGAAAACCTAATGAGATGTATATGAGAAAACTTAGAAATTATATAAAACTAAAATATATCTTCAAACTAATATATTTGCCGAGTTTCTTAGCCCCAACTATGTCAGTTTGTAATGTTCATATTTCTCCTGCATTTTAGTTAGAGCTGACCATTAATGTATAATCTTTTTTTCTTATATTATTATTTTTGACAACATTACTAATATCGCTTAAATTCCTTCCAAATTCCTTATTTACTCTTCTCCTCACTCGCCACTCGTTTTTTCTCCATATACAACTCTCTTTTCTGCCCCTCCACCTCTCCATTTCCTCTGCTACCCAGCCACTCTCTGTATGATTTCTTTTTCTCTTCAATTACTCTTTTCACCTCTTCATTCCACTATGCTGTTCCTTTCTCTCCTCTCCCCTTTCTCTTCATCCCACACACCACCTCACACGCCCCACACATTTCTTCTTTAAACACTCTACTCACCTCATCCACTTCCTCCATCTGTTCCAGGTTAAACATTTCTAAACGTCTCTCTACTACTCTCCTAAACTCTTCATTGTATTCCTCCTCCTGCAACCTCTCCACCCTCATCCTCACTCCTCTTCCCTCTCGTCCTCCTCTCGCTCTCTTCACCCACTTCATTTGTGCCTTCAACCTTACTACCACAACATAGTGGTCCGACACCCCTCCCCCAATCCCTCTGTATACTTTCGCATCTACCACCGATTTCCTCACCCGTTCATCCACACACACATAATCAATCAGCACCTTCCGTTCCACTACCTCACCATCTCTCCTCCACATAATACTTAAACTCATATCCACCCTCCATAAATACACCAAAAGTAATGAATGTGCAATAGGGTATATAAAAATCACATTATCATTTACGAACATATATATATATATATATATATATATATATATATATATATATATATATATATATATATATATATATATATATATATATATATATATATATTCAAATTACAGATATAATGGAGGGGTCGAGGGGCATCAAAGTAGTTACGAAACAATCTCTCCTTTCTGGACGGACCTTTCCCATTATGCAAGCATGGCATACAAACGTTTTGTCTGATGCGCTTACCATAAAAACAAGAAGCAGTGAAAAGCAATGTTTCAGTGTCAGAAGCAGAACCCATACAGCACTGCACAGAACTATGCAAATACCCAATTATAACCCCATGTGGCTGTTGAATAAACTCCTCGTCATGACCTTAGATTACAAAAATTGTTTGAAAAGGAGATAATACAAAAAGTCATAGTCATATCTCTGTTGTAATTTATTAAACAGATATACTTTTTCCTCATTTATGACCAAAATTAAACATACAATTATATCTTTGTTATTAACACTAAATGGACAAAATGATGCCCAAAATACATCCTGTTACAATCCGGAATTGTATGACATCGAATTACTATATTAATATTTCTATGTTAACAATTAAAACTGCACCTCTGTGTTGGCAGTCATTTTGAATGCCACGCCAATAAAGAGAGTAAACCAAGTCGTGAATTATCCTTGTATAAGAACTTTATGCATCATTACATTATTCAATCAAATTCAACAACACGTTTTATTTTAACTGTTGAAAAACATTTATGCAGTCAAAGACTACTCAATCAGTGTTTATATTATTTTCATAAAACATTTTGAATTTCAGAATAAGCCTCAGGATTATTGAAATAATAAATTACACATTAAGGTATACTCTGTCCTATTCATCCTTAAACCATCAAAATTTCCTTCTAGACCATTTCCTAATGACCATTAACTCAATAGTAAATGTCCAACTTACATGCATTTATGTCAAGTTTATGTTGTTGTATTTTGGCTTACTGCTGTCTATCACTTGCCTAAAACAAATATCAGTATATTGTTTGTCACGTCGTATTAGTAACTGTGAGATCCTCAAGTGACCGAGTACAAACAACAATGACTTTCAGTATCTCGAGTTCATTTTATATTTCACTTATCTTTGGAGGCATGATATTTGTGTTGATTTGAAGGCTAGTGATTCATCCAAACTGATACAAAACAGGACATTAAGTGGACAATGTACAGTATTTTGTAGAAATGAGTAGCCTCCAATTTACTGAAATATTGTACAACCTGTCCATTATTGTTGGTGTGTGCATAAACAGTATTCAAATTGTATACGGTCTGGTGTGAGTATCGTTCATTTGTGTTGTTGAGAAGCTTCATGGAGATGTTATGGATATCACTCCAACAAATTTTCATTCATCCTCCGTTCTCGGGTTTGAATAGTGTTGCTACGTTCTTTTGTAACACCAGTAAGTAAGGATGGAGGAAAATGTGCCATGGTAATACCCCATTACTCTAATTTATCAAATAAGTTTTCTATGTGACGCTCTTGTCTCTTCAACTTTTCTACTATGTGATCAATATCCAGCCCCAAAGCTGTACCATCATCCCATCCACGACGGTCTGTAGTGAAGGTCAGACTCAGTTCCTCAAAGGAGAGACCAGTTTCACCTGCTTCATTCAGAATATCAAGTATTTCAGATATTATATTATTGGCTTGATCTACGTGCTCAGTTGCTTCTTGTCGAAGTTCTTCAACCTTCTTGTCTTCTTTTGAAGCTGAGGTGGGAATTTCAGGTCCTGCCATTCCGCCACATTCCGAATCAGTGAGACTATCGCGCAGCCGAATAGATTTTGAGTTATCAGGTCCAATATATTTGATGGTTAGGTGTGCTCTATGCGCAATATTAAGCAGGCGGTCAGTGTTTATTTTCAGTTGATTTATTAGCCGTTCTTTTCTTGTTTCCTTCTGAAGTTCTTTTCCTTGAAGTTCCTCTGTGACCACTTCATCTTCCATGGTTCAAACTTAATATTTTCGGAAATTTTCTGGTCCCTTTGCTCTGTATATTCAAGATGTTGTATATATATGTTCATAATATGTTTTAGTACTGATGTCTTGGTTCGCTCGCCATCTCACTCTTTAAAGTTTCAACGTTCTGTTGATAAAATAGAAAGAGAATGTCATTACACAAAAGAAGGGAACATTGATTGAGTTATAGACTATGGGTTTTAGGGCCCGTGCATCATCGTGTTTTAATAATTTTCTTCCAAAGTAATTGCTGCATTGGATTGGTTCTTTAGCACAGTGTAAAACACACCTCAACCTAATTTTTAGCAATGTAGTGCAATGACAAATGTTAATTTCGGCGTTTACTCTTAGCGTTTAAAGTCAAAGTAAAAAGACTAATATACACATTACGTCGTCTAGCGTCCATCCTATCCTTCTCTCCCCCCCCCCCCCCTCTTTTCCTCCTCCCCCACCCCCTCTTTTCCTCCTCCCTCTCGTTTACTTTCCTCCTTCCCTGTGTGTGTGTGTGTCCTGCAGCACTTGTTTAACTTTGGTCTAGGACTCTAGGGAGACAGGTTGCTCATACCTGTGTAACACTCCAATTTATTTCTACTTTAGTTATTCTTTTAAAATGCCATTTTCTTCAGTGCTGGGATTTTTGAGAGAGAATGGGATGTGGATATACAGCTGAAAAAATTAAAAGTTGTGTTGTCCAATTAAAATAGTAAGTCATTATGTATTGATGGCAGTTATTATTTAATATTATAGGATAAGGATTTAATATTTGGATTTCGGGACAGGGAGGTTTATAATCGTGAAAGTATGTTGAAAGCATGGAGGTATATTCCATGGAGGTATAATCTAAGAGGAGGCGGCATGAGCCGCTCGTCCTGTACACCCAAAGTGAAGCAAGGGGCGGAGCCTATTACCCTACCCCCCATTGACTCAAAACATTGCCTCGCCCGCCTTACTCCCATTATAATTATGGTCTTATTTTCTCATATATCCTATAATCATAGCCAGAAAGAGACTTGAATTTGTTCCATATATGATAACTACATAAAATTATCCAATTCTGTATATGGCGCTATCGCTACGACAACTTAGCAAGCACCATCCTATTATTGCATATAATAAGCGAGATAATCGCCTTTAAAGTTTAGGTGATAATCACGCATAAGATAAACACGAATAATTTGTTGACCGTTACTTCACTTCAACAACTGGATATCACCACAATATAACATATACTGTGGTTTTTAAGACTTCATTAGAGGCCAAATTTTATTAGCTTTGGACTGATATATGTTAAAAAGTGTTCAGTTCCCTATTAAGAAAGATATTACAGGTATAATAAATACGACTGTCATGGAAAATAGGTGAAAAGTTGTGTTCGTACTGATATATTTGATTAATATGGAGAATTGGTAAATAATAATAAAATATACTACTTCGCTTAAGAAACTACATTGTTTAAGCATTCTATGGGTATAGATTAGATGTAGGTACGTTACCGAATAACTTTGAAAAGTTAAAAAGAATGTGATACTATCACAGTTTGTATGGTCTATTACGTAACCTCTCCGAGGTGGGATGGCGCCGGTCGCTGCCAAACGTACGATTCAACCTATAGCTTTTAACAGCCATAGTTATAAACTAGTTAATTATGTATCTGAGTTTGCTAGGTTAAACCTGTATGAATGAGTGGTAAGTAGAGGAACTGCTGAGTCATTATGCATCTATTTCTCCACACGGGTAAGAATTATAAATGATATTTTAATGGATTATAACACACACAGAGGCGAGGCGAGGCGGCTCTCCTCCCTCCCTCCCTCCTCTTCCTCCTGTACCCCGGTCCATCCGTACTCACCACCCCGCCTCTCTCCCACTCCTTTCTAACTAAGTTCCTACCCTCCTCTATGTCACCTCATCACTGATTCCCTTTATCTTCCTGTCTAAATTCTAATACGTCTCACTATCCTTATCCTTCACCAATGTTTTTTACACTGAGGTACTGAAAGTAATTGTTACTAAGTAGGCTGATGTTTTTGAGTGTCTTAATGTGTCCTGCTATGTATGTGCGTGTGTGTGTGTTTTGGTATGTGTCCTGTTATGTGTGTGTGTGTTGTTTCCTTCTGTGTTTTGGTATGTGTCCTGGTGTGTGTGTTGTTTCCTTCTGTGTTTTAGTGTGTGTGTATGAGTGTCCGTGTCTGTGTTTTGTTACGTGTCCTGTTGTGTGTGTGTGTGTTTCCTTCTATGTTTTGTTATGTGTTCTGTTATGTGTTTGTGTTTCCTTTTGTGTTTTGTTAATTATGTGTCCTGTTGTGTGTGTGTGTGTGTGTTTCCTTCTGTGTTTTGTTATGTGTTCTGTTATGTGTGCGTGTTTCCTTGTGTCCTGTTGTGTGTGTGTACGTGTTTCCCTCTGTGTTTTGTTATGTGTCCTGGTGTGTGTGTGTGTGTCCTTCTGTATTTTGTTATGTGTCCTGTTCTATCTATCTATCTACAGCTCCGGGAACTTCCACCACGGCAGAAGTTAATACACTCCCTCCTCACGTGCTCTATCCCACCCCCACTTCTCTCTCTCACATACTCTTCCACATTTTTCTGCCATCTAACCGGAGGTCTGCCTCTCACACCAGGTCCCACAACTTCACTATCGTACACCTTTACAAACTCCACACTTTGCATTCTCTCCACATGTCCAAACCATCTCAGTGTATTACGCTTCACTCTCTGAACCACTCCACATTCAATCCCAACTGCCTTCTCACCTTGACCACATCTCTCATACACACTCTCATTACTTTCTCCATCCCACCTAGTAAGTCCACATGCTCCTCTCAGATAATTCATTTCCACCGCACCTATTTCTCAGTCCCCTTTTCACTTCTATACTCACACTTCTACCCTACATAGTCCTCCCCAGTGATATTATGACCTGCCTGCCCCTCACTGCTCTCTCCCTGATTTCTCCTTCCATGTTTACACAAAACTGTTCTCATTTACTTGAATTCCCTCACTTCCTCCATCTTCTCACCTCCTAATGTTATCTCACATTCAGTCCCAGTTGGTACAGCCACTCTATAGGATATAGCAAAGTCAATTACTTCTGTTTTGGTCCTCTTAAATACCATCACCTTACTCTTACCAACACATTCACCTTCAGTTTTCTTCGCTTACACACGGACTGAAACTCATCCACCACCCTCTGTAACTCCATTTCACTCTCAGCCAGCAGCATAGTGTCATCCACAAATAAGCTTGCAACCAAGGACCAATCTATTCCATTCGTCCTCAGTTTCGCACCCAGGCCTGCCACCTTTACCTTCATCTATCTCATGCAACCATCCATAAAGATATTGAACAACCATAGTGGCATGACACACCCCTTGCCTCAATCCTACACTGATATCAAAGTTCTCACTCAAATCACCCTCGACACTCACGCAAGTTTTTGCCTCTCTATAGAAAGCCTCAATCTCATCCAGCAAGTGCCCATCAACACCGTAAATCCTTAATGCATCTATCATAGCTCTCCTATCAACCCTATCGTATGCCTTCTCCAAATCCATGAAGGCAGCATACAACTTCCTACACGTCCCAATATAATTCTCTATTATTGATTTTAATGCAAAGATCTGGTCCACACATCCTCTACCCTTTCTGAACCCTCCCTGCTCCTCACTGACTTTATTCCCTGTTACTTCTATCAGTCTCTTAGTAAGAACCTTCCCCGGTACACTAAGAAAGCTTATTCCCCTATAGCTACCACACTCATCCTTACTCCCCTTCCCCTTATACAGAGGCACAATTATGGCTCTCCTTCAGTTCTCTGGCACCTCTTCCTGTCTCCAAGCCAATGTGCATAATATTATAAGCAGCATCCACTACACAGCTTCCTCCCCACCACACCTCAGCATCTCTGCAGTTATCTCATCCACCCCCGGTGCCTTTCCCATCTTCAACTTTCCTAACCTCTTCTCTTTCCAGTTCTCCCTGTACACCCTGTCGTCTACCACCTTCCTCCATCCCCATGCATGTCACCACCACATCCCCTCCCGTCCCCTCATTCATCAAACCATCAAAATGTCTCTTCCACACTTCTTTCACTTCCTCATTTCCTCCTTTCTACTCATAGTAACTCAATCCCTCTCTTCATTCTCACGCTACCAGACTTTCCTTTTCTTCTTTCTCTTTTTACCTCCTTCCAGAATGATTTCTTGTTTTCTCTAAACTTCTCACTCAGTTTCCTACCAAACTCCTCATCCATTCTCCTTTTGCTCTCACTCACCATCCTCTTCACTTTCCTTTTACACTCATTGTATTCCCTCTTCCATCTTTCTTTCACTTCCTCAAGCAGTCTAGGGAGTCTGTAGAGTTGCCCTCCACATGTAACCCCTGTCATCTTCAGTTGACGATTACAAGCATATTACCATCACTTCTGTGTTGTCTAAGCCATTCTAAGGTGTTTGAGAGCCTGGTAGCTGTGCGTTTAAGTAAATTCATGGAACGTAATGGTGTATTCTCACACTCATAGTTTGCATATCGAAGGGGCCTTGGCACGTGTGATGCACTTCTGTGTATCTCCCATGTACTGCAGAATGCTTTGGAGTTGGGTCGTGAGGCTAGACTGGTGCAACTTGACTTTTCTGCCGGGTTTGATAGGGTAAACCATCTGGGTATCCTCTACAGACTTCGCTCTGTTGGTGTTGGAGGTTCAGTCCTGTCTGTCTTGTCACAATTCCTCACTGCTCGATGCCAGTATGTTGTGGATGGTGTGCAGAGTGGAATTAGTGTCTGGGGTGCCTCAAGATAGTGTCTTAAGACAGTTTGTTGTTCCTACTGTATACCTCTGAACTCTTTAACATCTTGGAGAATGACTTGTATGGTTATGCTGATGACTCCACTCTCATTGTTGTTGTGTCGACCCCTGTTGGTGCCAGGATCGTGACCTGGATAGGATTAGTGATTGGTGCAGGTTATGGGGTATGAGTTAGAATGCTGGCAAGAATAGGACAATGGTCGTCTCTGGGACTGTATTGGAGGGGTCTGAGAATCTGGTTATTCTGGGAGTTACATTTGATGCCAAACTGACTTTTTTTGACATGTTCGGTCAATTCAAGGTCTGTCTCCCAGAAGTTGGGTATAGTGTGTAGAGCTTGGTGTGTGTTGGAGATCACTCATTATTACTGCGGTGTTACAACTCCTTTGTGTTGCCTCTGTTGGAATACTGTTCTCCAGTGTGATGTTCAGCAGCTGATTGCCATCTCAAGTTGCGGGATAGGATTGTTTCTAATGCTAATTTTCTTACTGGCAGTTTACTTGATTGTAACCTGAGTCACCATCGTTCTGTTGCATCATTGTGCATGCTCTTCAAGAGCAGAAGTAATGTGCTGCATCCTCTTAACTTCTCTCTGCCACATCTGTATGTTCCTGCTCGTGTCACTCGTGGTACATTAGACTCCCGTTGGTATGCTTACGTATTGCTTCGCTGTAGAACCTGTCAGTTTAGTCGATCGTTTGTCCCAAGGTCTAATAAGTACTTATTAGACCTTGGTTTGTCCCTAGGTCAGTGTCTCTGTGGAATAGCCATGACAAATCTGTCTTAGATGGTGTAGTACTGGCTGGCTTCAAGAGTTGGGCTAATATGTTTTTATTAAGCTAACTACTCATCTTTCTTTCTCTAAGCTGTCTTCTTTTCTTCAGGTTGGATTCATGGATCTGGGGTCTTCGGATTAATAAAATACTTGCATGCTCTCCCAGCTTTGTGTCTCTGGTCTATTTTTAATAATAATAATAATAATAATAATAAATCGTCTCACCACTTTTGCATCGACCACATCTTTCTTTAAGGGTCTTGTGATATTTTATGAAACTTGGAGGTTTGTAATTCCTCCTGATTATGCCACGAAACACGCTTCTACAATATGGGTGATGTTTCGTGATAAAATTTGAAGGACTCCCAAACCTCCAATTTTCTGACTACATCAGCTTTCATCCACATAATCAATCAAACTCTTCTGCTTTCCTCTCTCATCCCTTCTCCATTTATACCTGTGGATCATTTTGTGCTGAAAGAAGGTGTTTGCCAAGAACAGCCCCCTCTCAGCACAGACATCCACCAGATACTCACTATTCTCATTTACTCCTTCTACACCCCATTTACCCACATTATTTCACACTTTCTCCTTTCCATTCATATCTCCCATCATCACCACTCCTTCCATTATCAATCTTTCTCAGACATGCATTCAATTCCTCCAAAAACACACTCATTCTCATGTTTTCACCCACTGGTGCATATGTAAACATCCACACATATTTTACCATCCCAAGCTTTCCCATCATCCATACAATCTTCAACCCATTCCACCCATGTCCATCCACACTATCCTCCCCCTCCCCTCACTTACCAACCGACCATCCCCCTGTGCGTACTCTTCTTCCTGTCTTTCTCTCACTCTTCTTTCTGTCTTTCTCTCACTCTCCCTTCACTCTTACTGTTCTTCCTGTCTTTCTCTCACTCACTCTCACTCCACTCTACTCTCACTACTAAACAAATTATAGTGCACAATGGTTAAATTTAGTTGAAAAAATGTTTGTCACTGATGGGAAAGGGAGGCCTCACTCGTACTTACGTTCGCCAGGCTATTTCAGCGCCCGGCGATCACTCTCATTGTGTTTAATAGTACGAAATTGCTGATCGCCTGGCGTTCAACAATGCCAGCCCTGGCGAAAGGTTTTAAAAGTACGGCCTCTAGTCTCCTACCCTCCCTTCTTAAGCTACGGTCACACTGGCCATTTGTACCCTGGGAGACCCAAGTGTAGAGCAGCGTTGGATGCTGTCCCTTGGAAGTTTTTGGTCACACTACAGAAAGAAGAATCATCAGCCCAGTCCAAGGATATCAAGCTACAAAGAGTAGTGCACAATGGAGGACGAGGAACATGCTGGAAACTATGACTATTTTTACAATTGCAGCATCCTACGCTCACATAAAACGGAAAACAAATAACGTGAAGAGACTGTGGGTCAAACTAGAGACCCTATATAGAGAGACTGGACACCTAAATTTTGTGCTGCTCGCTGATTGGCTGAATATATAGGCCGTCATGTTTGATACTGTTGTCTTCAGTGTTGCCAGGTCTGTTTGGCAGTGCTAGACGAAATTTCCCTATAACTTCAACATCAGAATTTCCCTTTTTACCTCAATTATTCCCTGTTTACTCTGATACCCTGTTTACTCTTTGGTATTTCGTCTGATAGAAAATTCCCTGTTTACTCTTGAACAATCTTTAATTATAATCTCCATGTGTGGACTTCAATACTCCCTAAAACAGAAATTTCCCTGCACCTGGCAACACTGGTCGTCTTTCAGTCAACCGCCTTGGTTTAGTAGCGTCGTCTGGCAGCTCGTCACGTCCTATTATGTGCTTTAAATAACGCATACATGACGTATAATAGTATTTATAACTTCAGGGATCTTATAGAATTAAAAAATATATACCTGTATATGGAAAAAATGCAACTTTCGTCAATATTTTGCCCACGAATGTCAACAATAGATTACTAACTGGTAGTATCTGGCATCTTATACAAACTTGAGAGGTATCGCGGAAAACTAGATAAAAAAAAGGTATTTATGTATTATTTACGCTAATTTGATATATTTATTTACTATTTGTCATCATTTTTCAAAATAAGTTAAGTACTATCACATATTTTTACTAACAATAGTTTTAAAGTTCCTTCATTCTAACCTTGGACTTGGAAGCAAACGATCCTACTCGTGTTGGGATACCTTGTAAATCTCCAAGCAAAACTCTCCAAGGTTGGGCGAAAATCCTACTCTCCCATGGGATCCAAGCATTTTTTGACCAGTGTGACCGCGGCTTTACCAACCAATCCTCTACCTACCTCCACCATCCCTTCTTACCAACTCATCCTCCCCTAACTCCTGTCTTACCAACCCATCCTCCCCCTACTCCCACCATCCCTTTTTACCAACCCATTCATCTTGTCATCCCTCTTTAATCATCCATCTATCCCTAAACACTCCTACTCTTTCTCTCACCACAGTGTGACTGAGTGAGTGAGTGTCACTGAGTGACTCGGTCAGTCACTGCACCAGTGCACCTACCTACCCTTCCCTACCCGTGCTTACAGTTCACAATTATTATTATTCACTTTAATTAATTACGTATCTTATTCGATGTATTGTCATAATTTTACTTAGAAATATTGAAGTACTAAAACTTCTCATAACTTACAGTGAGACACAAAGTATAAACATAAATTCTTCAGGCATTTTAAAAAAGCAGTACGAGAGTTTGGGCTAGTCCGGCTGGGCTGGCAGCCTGGCATCGCTCACTAGTTGCCATTTCGTGATCAGATTATAACAAAAGATTTGCACAATTTGTGATAATTAATGGCTTCTGCAGGGTTGTTTAGACAATGAGTATGTATATCAATGTTATTTATACATAATAACCACAGTTCTCAATGGCTATCTAATAGAGAATCACAAAATATTACGAATTAAAGTAACTTTACTCGGGTGGAATTTTCTTTACCGGTATCATTCTCCTCAGAAAGAATGACACCTTTGATTTAAAATTCCCCTAGACATAGCGGGAGACACCAGATAATGACTAGGCGTTGTTCAGGAGGTAGAAGAGGAATTGTTTAGTTTATTTCTATTATTAACGCAATTTCGGGGGGGGGGGGGTTGGCGCTTGTTAACTTGTCGTGCGCAGCTACTCAATTATTATCAAAAGTACTTAAACCCATTAAATATCGCTGTTTCCAGCTAGGAGTATGAATGAAAGAATGAATTGAATAATAAATGAATAGCTTATTTTTATGCAAAAAGTATAGTAAAAGAGAAGGTGATAGCTTACATACCAACCCACAGACCGTATTATAACGTTACAGAGAAATAACAACAAGTACAGATGACCACACGTGAATCTGGTACGCCTCGCTACTTGTGAGATACCTACAACAGGAAGGAAAGTGAGCAAAAGTTATAGTTTGTTGACAAGCAGATAGTAATAATATTTTACTGTTTGCCTATCAACAAACTACATCTTTTTTCACTTAAATTTCATTTCGTTGTAGCCAAGCACCTCACAAGTAACGAACCATAGGCCTACCAGCTTCATGTATGGGTAACTGTACAAATGCAAATAAAATTAATTATATAAAGATTTCTAGTATGAGACTGTGGAAGGCCTTGTGTCACTCTTTAAGTATAGTATATAAATAAGATTATAATTTATACAGTAAGATGTGTATAGTGAAGTGAAGATGTGTGTGTGTGCTGTGAAGATGTGTGATCTGCAGTGAAAATGTAGCCTATGTAGTGAAGATAAATAAATAAATAACGACGACGACGGCAGCGGCGGCGGCGACGACGAAAAAAAAAAAAAAAAGTTAATTATTACAAACAAAAATAATTGATAAAACACACGATTAGGGAGCATAGATCAGTATAGAGGTAAATACCATAGAAATAAGACATACCCTCTTGTTTGCTTTCTCAACTGAAATCCAATCATAGGACCCCATGGGAATTATCACACACACAGACGGAATTATTTGTTGAAAACAATGGAATTAACCCGGGCATAAGATTGTCACTATGGGTTAAATCATTTCAAAACACGAGTCATAAAATAATACAGTTTAATTCACAATGAGATTTATCAGCTCCAAACACTTCGGTACAAACTTAAACACAAGGTGTGACATTTAATTTTGAGCACGACCAAAAAAAAAAATCTTAATATAATTATATCGACAATTCCACTCATCAGTATAAATAGGACTGTTGCAAAGTTACGTCTAGTGCCAAGCAGTGTGACAGATGGAAAGTGAAAGTTTATTATCACGGGGCTATAGTTAAACAAGTAGGCTATAAAACTCTTATCTCTTGATATTAGGCCGGTGTATCATGCAATCGTGAGTACCATGCAGAACTGAGGACGAGAGAGAAAATGCGATTATAGTGACACCTGTCGGTGCGCAAGTAAAACAGGAGTGTCTAATATTATTAAATATGCATTTTTAATACATTTCAACTAATTAATTTAATTAATTAATTAATTTAATTATTATTGATTTTCAGGAAAAAAACGGCCTTTTTACCCAATTAATTAACAAAAACGACTAATATAAATAAAAAATAAACATTTTACAATTAAATAGCACTATGTTTAATTTTAAAATGTTTATTTTTTATTTATATAAATCATTTTTGTTAATTAATTGGGTAAAAAGCCGTTTTTTAATAATTAATTAATAAAATAATTAAATTAGTTAATTAAAATTTATTTTTAATTACAAAACATAGTGCTATTTAATTGTAAAATGTTTATTTTTTATTTATATTAGTCGTTTTTGTTAATTAATTGGGTAAAAAGGCCGTTTTTTTCCTGAAAATCAATAATAATTAAATTAATTAATTAATTAAATTAATTAGTTGAAATGTATTAAAAATGCATATTTAATAATATTAGACACTCCTGTTTTACTTGCGCACCGACAGGTGTCACTATAATCGCATTTTCTCTCTCGTCCTCAGTTCTGCATGGTACTCACGATTGCATGATACACCGGCCCTGTGAAACACACGTACTAGACTACTAGAGTGACTAGACTATAATGGGCATTTGTGTGGAAGAAGCTATAATAGTTCTGTAACTCTCACCTCACTTTCCCTGCTTTGATGCACCCCACATTCTCAGCCCTCGTTTTGTTAACTTGTTCAGCCTACACTAGGAAACAAAATAAAGTGACCCACGGCCAGTTGCCTGTGCAAACACAGTGCTCATCGATAAGAACAGCGTTGCCAGATCGGAAGAAACTTGCCGACTGATATTATATATACTCCCAAGAGGAAAATACGAAGTGGCACCGTTCCTTGGAATGTTTCAGCTTGTACTGAAGGTAAATCATGAACTTTTAAAAATATATATTTTAACCATCGGTCTGTGAAGTCAGTGTAGGTTGTGACAGTAGATAGGTAAAACTCATTGTGTTTTGTTTGTATTAAAACATTCCTTGTATCATCATAAAGTTTATCTAATAAGTAGGATAGAGGCAGGTAAATTGAAGAGGGAATAGTTCATGACCAAACAGACACACAGACAGTCCTTTATATATTAGATAAACTGTACGTTGTTTCATATCAAATGTCGCACCAGTAGTATATTATGGTCAATAATTATCTATAAAAAGTGGTCACGTTACGTACAGTAGCTCCCTAAACTATCGTTGATATAAAGTGCTATACATTCTGACACAATGGACGATGTATCTGACGTGTACCGAGACAAGTGGGCGGGGACAAGGTTTCATTCTGTTCATTCCGCCATCCTTTTAACTCACTTCGATTAACGATTATTTGGGGACCTACTGTACATTTAGCTATTATACATTGTAGAAATATTTTTATTCCACTATTTTTATTGGTGTTCTTATCACAGGAGAGGACGAGAAAAATAATAGTGAGAGTGGAGTGAGAGAAAGACAGGAAAGAATAGTGAGAGTGGAGTGAGAATGAAGGGAGAGTGAGAAGACAGGTGGTGTCAGAGTGAGAGTAATAAGTATTATTGCCAGTGGAATAGACTAACCAATTTTTTTAATATGAAGTTCAATGTTTTTAATATGAAGTTCATTTTTTTTTAATATGAAGTTCAATTTTTTTAATATGAAGTTCAGTTATTTTTAATATAAAAGTAATTTTTTTATTTGAAGTTCATCTTTTTAAATTTAAAGTTCATCTTTTTTAATTTGAGGGTGAAAAGGTGTATAGTTCATCACATAAGATACTGCCATCATCATCATTATCATCATCATCATCTGGCACGATCTCATAATTATGACTGCAAACTAGAAGTGTATAATGAAATACAAAACTATCTGTCAGCAGACATCCAAACAGGTGCACAATACTCCAAATGAGGCAAAAAAATGAAAGCCAAAAAAGAATAAATACACTGGAGTTACGAGAAAAAAATTGGTAGCACTTACGAGGTAAGCCTGTCTTTTGTGCACATGGAGCAGACAGGGAACGAATGTGCTTCACAAAACTCAAAAGTCAATTTTGAATCAAGATTCACTCCCAACAAACGCAACGTAACGTCTTCCTCAATATGTTCACCTGAAATATGCAGTCTGGGGTGAGGTGAATCCAGTGTACGGGATCTGCTGATAATGGTGACGCTGTTTTGTTAGCATAAAGATTCATGCCCCAAAGTTGATACATGCAGGCAGAGATCCTAGCCCTATTCAAAGATACTGCAACTTTTTTGTTACGTTACGTGGCGAGTGAATAGAGGAGTAAATAGTTTTATTATCGGCATACGATCTTAGCTTATTTGCAACTTCAATACCCAAATCAGAAGTAAAATAAATAAAAATAAAATAAAGGTCCGAGGACACTGCCTTGTGGAACTCCGGAAACCACAGGTGTACGACATTGATAGAACAGACACCGTCCACAATAAGTCAACTGTGATCCACTAGTTAAAAAATCTATGAGAATTCTAAGAAGTTCGCAAGTTTACCTGAAGTTCGCAGTTTATAAATTAGAGCCTTATGGTTCACAATGTCAAAAGCTGATTGAGATTGTTTGAACAAGGTAAGTTCCTGCAGAGTTCCATACATGACGATTATCTGCTGTGATCATTGTGATTGCTGAATTGCTCTGATTCTCGCATAGACTAGAGCACTTATTGTTGCCAACTCACCCCATGTGAACTAGCGGAGGGGCTGAAGGCAGATACATTAACAGTAGGTAGCCTATATTGGTAACCGGTGCTGTATACTGTTTATAATTACTAAATGGTGTGCTGAGGTAATTCCACGATGTTCACTTATTTTCATTAGACAGGGGACCATAAGTTGAAAGACAATGCCTAGTACTGTAGGTTAATTAATGTTTTAATGTAATGGTTAAACATTAATGCTTTCAGAATCATCAGTCATCACATATAATGTAATTATTTTGTGTTGTATACTGCGACTATACACAGGCATTCTGAATATACTTTAATGAAATCTGAAGGATTAATATTATAATAACTGAAATCCAAAGCTTAAAATTATGAGATATGCACTTACATGTGAGTGAGACAGTATACATAATAAATTAAAGATGTATACAGGTAACGGGTTAAGTATGAACGTGGAATGTTCTCCTTTATTTGTGAGATCAAAGGTAGTGCAAAAAATAATAGGATAAGGTTCTTTAACCCTGATCTTTTAAACAGTCCTTCTAGATTGCTGGAGAAAAGAGGAAGAAGGGCGTAACCAGCAATTAACCTTTGCCAGGAAGGGCGTCAAGGTCCTCTTTACGTCTAGAATGTCTTTGTTATTTACAGGGACAAGAAATACTCGGTATCTCTTGGTTGTACAGTACTGTGCCATATTCTTCCGAGCGCACCTAAATCGCTGAACGGAATTGTAAGACACTTACACAAAGCTTACATACGTTATGATTTCGCTTCAACTATAGGGGAACTAGTGCTTATGACGTAGAATAAAACAAGTGTTGTCTCAGTCATGGAGAGATGCGTGAACGTGCATTTCCTGTGAAACATCCGGTCTGTCATACCTGCTAGAGGTGTATATGCATAAGGTACTGCTGTGGCGAATGGAAGAAGTAAGTTCTCTTCTTTATTTCTGTTTAACTGTATTTTAAAATTATCTTTTAACGTGTAACTTACCATACAGCCTACACGTACAGGAAAGTTGACTGCTGGTTGTTATTGAACATTTGTAAACAATATTGTTAAGAGTTTTTGTCTGTGTTAATTCACACAGTCTACTTACAGAGTACAATTATATGAAATACAAAAAGAATGTAGTAAAATCGATAAAAATAACTTTTTCATTATAGCCTATAGTATATTAATTGTTACTAGAACATCACTACTGATCGCGAGATTTCCATAATCTGATTGTTTTTTCTTGACTAAGCCGAAGCATATGATAATAATTCCGACAGTAGACGCAGCATGTGTGTTGTTTGAGCTATTTCACTGTAATACCATTATCAACATCACACACACACAAAAGTTTATAATTATCATGTATAGGCTACCTGCTGCTTGTTTGGGCTGGCAGGTGCAAAACACTCGCAGATACCACGCAACACACACGTACACTTCTCCATATACACACACACGTAGGCTTCACTTCTCGACACACACACACACACACACACACGTAATCTTCTCCACATACACACATTCAATCACTCTATAAATATATCGCCTTAATTAATGGTCATTACGTAGTGGATAAGGCCAAATAACAAACCTGGGTAATCATTGCGCAGGGCGACAGTCAGCCTTCCGGTCTCAGCCAATCATCGCCTTTGTTGTTATTTTACCCATGGACTCAGACTCTCAGAGGTGCTACACTGACTCTGACACACACATACACTCACAAGGATAATTTCTGATCAGTGCTAAAGGTAAGTGGAGTTATTTACGATTTGTTGGTCTCCCACCTGGCACTGAGGAATGTTGTTATGGTGCCGTGAACAGTATATGGTGAGTCAAGTTAACTATGACACTATGGGCCGTATTCAAGAACATCCGTGGCGTATACGATGGAGTGTTACCGATACAACGGATCCATGCACAGACAATCAATGGAGCCATCGTATACACCATGAATGTTGTTGCATACGGCCCTATGTTAGTACGGTACACCATTCAATTACTTACTATTTTGCGGTTGGAGAAACTTGACCACAAACTATACTCTAGTTACTTACCATAGGATTTCTTCGTCCAGTTTAGTTTCTATGACACTAAGTATAACATTTTCCCTCGTTCTAAGTCTTTCGTCCTCGGATTAAACCTGAAAGCTTAACTTTAGCTTCTGTTCAACTTGGACATACGGTATGTTAGGGAAACTGTGTTAGTTTTAACATAGATTGATGATGACTTACATATATGTCTTCAAAGGGTGTAGATTTATTATAATCTAACAGTAAAAGTATTGAGTTCACTATATTGTATATTTTAAAATCATTACCCACTATTTTGGACCATTCTAAGACACTTTTCATCTATGGTTTTTCTCTGGAAATATGCCCCGTTTAACAAACATAATTTGGAAATTAGTCTGACCTAACCAGACCTAGACCACAGCAGACTACTGGGACCTAACCTGGGCAAACTACTGGGATAGTCTCTGGCATTAACTTCTACAAGGCGAAGGAAACCTGCAATGGTTAACGAATATATATACAGTACTGTATATGTTTTCGTCTACCGTTGTGGGTTTTCTTCTCCTAAGCTTTGAATGTTTTTCACTGTGTTTTCTGTCCCCCAGCTCTGGTAATATCTATACTTTATCTCTATTGTACTGTAAATGAGTTATAGAAGTTGAAATAAAAAACCCGACAGGTACCGGTAAAGATTTGTAAGGGATTACCATTTTGGAAGCATTTGTGGCTTAACTCTACAGTACAAGTTTACACTTCAGTAACTTTAATCTCGATAACAATACCATGGTACGTGAGTTGTGATTGGCATAAGATATATTGCATGAATTGTGATCTCAAAAGTCAGTATAATACAGTACTGTTTATTGTAGAAGAGATGCCTTGATCTTGTGAATTAAAATTTGAATGAGGGAAGGGAGCAAAGGGGAGGTAGATGCATGGACACATGGAATCGAGCTCTGTGTATATAGATTATAATTTTATAATGATAAACAGTAGGCCTTTTTGTTTTTATAATTGTGCATTGGTTTAATTGATTTAGGTATTGTATGCAATATTATAATTAATACGGTATCCACAGGTTTTGAATGATGCAGAATGGAATTACATGGGAAGCAAGAGGAGACAGGTGAAAAGTTTGGCCTGTCAGAAACACACACACTGCTCTCCACTCCGGCAGAAGATGATAATGATGGTGTTGACAATGGTAGTGATGGTACCTCTTCCACTCCTCACTCCACTCCCAAACAAGGAAAAGACTTAGTCTGTGTGTCTGGTTTAAATTGCAGAGATGATGAGGAACACTTTTACGAAAATGTAGGTGCAATTGATACCAGTTCTAAGAAACAGGAGAAAATTTTGGATCCCAGTGTTTGCAATGGCACACATAAGCAGGAAGCACAGGGGAAGGAAGGGGAAGTGTTTGAAGTTGCATCTGAGATGTCTTTTTTACGAGATGCAAACCTCACTTCCTCACCTTCTTCAAGTTTCAAGAGTTCATATGCCAAGTCACTGGCAGACTCTTATAGACGGGCTAGCATACCAATTGTTGTATCTGCATCAAAAGGACAATTTATACTTAAAGATGATGAAGTTATTAGTTTGAAAATGAGTCAAGTAAAACCTTCCGAATTTAATTCAGAAAAGTTTTATAGTTTGAATGGAAATAAAATGACCAATATCGCTGCTCAAAATATTGAGCTTCCACTTTCGCTTCCTCCCACATTTGACTCTGGGACAGGACTTAAGAAACAAGGCAAGAGTGGTGATGACAAATCTGGCTTAGCATTTCCCATAGAAGCTGTGTATGACAAGCTACTAGGTGGGGATGTGTTCGTGGCCTTTGATGAGCTGAGCAGCTTATGTGAGAGCAGTGGCAGTAGTTTCTCCCTCCAGGATTGGCACTCCCTTGGCTGTATAGTTACCAATGATGGCAGGAAACTCATCAATCTCTCAGGTAAGGATTCAGTTTTGGGTTGCTTTCTTTAAAAAAAGTCTTTTCTGTCTTATCTACAATCTTATACCACCATGACATGCAGGAGGATTTTATCTACATCATCCACCCATTTTTAATCATGGTAGCGTAATATTTATAAATAAATATCGGCATATAAAAAAAGTTGTATAAACATTTTTAGCTACTCGTTTCACTTCAACTCGTATTTAATCGTATATTTTTAATGATATGGATAATTTTTTCACGGTAAAAGTAATCATTTATCATTATTCTGTGAGGTTACGAGAGTGCCAAGTTGATATTAAGCGAAATAAGTGAGGCACCAAGAAAAAACAAAAAAAGTGTACCTCGGAGAAATGCAATGTTTTGGTATGGGAAAGATAAGCGTGAACGGAGGTTGCCTGGAGATATTGACCAATCAGAGACTAGCATTAAAAATACAGCTAGGCTCCAATTGCAAGCTAGGATGGGATAGAGTATAGTGGTATCAAGCCATCCCCAGCTATACAACAGACACATTCATGAAATCAATCACCTATATACTACAGTCGGCTCGCGATATAGGCGTGCTTAATACAGTATAGGCGTTTCGCGATATAGGCGGAAGGCACTCAAAAATATTCGGGGGGAAAAATACCAATATAGGCGGAACGAGTTTAACATAGGCGAGCTTAACGTATTTTAAAGGTGCCTATTTTTACTATTTTCGTGTTTTAGGAGGACAGAATTTGTTAAAGGCGCTCATGTTGACTGATATACTAGCCTTCCAGTCTTGTAAATGGCATTGTAACTTGTTTATTTATTGTACTTTACATACAAAGTGAAAGTGATTTTTCAAAGAAAATTACCAAAATTAATTAATACAAACTAAGGAATGTTTGTGCACGAATGAAAATACAATTAGTTTTAAACAGTGAATAAAACCCACTTTTGTTGACGGAAATAATATATTAATCCAAACAATTTGGGTGAACACTGCCACCATCTTCAGTGGTCTAGCGAGAAGAAAGGAATGCCATAGATACAGTTTGTGGAGGGAAGGAGGTGTCAATGGGATGGGTGTGGGTGAGGTGAGATGAGGTGAGGTGTGTGGTGAGGGAAAGGACATTTCTACCAAGGATGTCATTATTGGGTTCAATTTATACATACCATAACTAAGGTTGAAATTGCGGTATTTTTCGATGCATATTATACGCGTGATGCTTGTGATTTTAAAACTTTCCGTATCTCTGACTCATGTTATATGCGGCCATTTTGCGTTGTACTTCATATTGGATAGTATTACATGCCCATCACCATGTACGTGTTTCATGTTATAGGAACATATGTTGTAGGAGCCCCTACTGTACCTGCAACCCTCCTTCCACATTACAGTCTCTCTGTAAATATGGCCACCCCATTTGTGATTATACAGTATTACTCGCAAACTATTTCCTGAATTATTAAATGGCAGGTAGTCTCTTGTGGCCAAATTGGAGGACTACTACCTCAACCATGCAACAAAACATAATAATTATACCCTACTCTTATAGTTAGATAATGGAGTCAGTTTCCAGACATACATTAGGTGAAATCAGTAACTCAACAATTTGACTAAATGAGATAACCCCTTCAAGTTATTTCATAACTAACACTGTAATGACTCTTAAGTCTAGTTACATTTCCTAGTACAGTAGTAGCGGTTGATGTACTCTAAGCCAGCATATAAAAAATATTTATAAATATATCTTGTAAGTTAAAAGGGAGACTCATCCTGTAGCCTACTTGCTGATTATAATGGATGGATATTCTATGTTTGTCTATTTCAGACTTAAAAACAAAATGGAAGCAAGAGCAGATGGGACCAATGGAAAATGGCCACACGACACTTAATGGCGTACATAAAACTTCCCAGGTAATGAACTAAGTTGCCATCTAAGGGTGGTTATATTAGTTTATATCTTGAGTGGTAAATGTTCTGAGTGCGTTAAAGTGTCAAGTCATTGCAGTCATATGTTTTGTTTATCTAGTTTATGATAAAAATACACAATGAATTCTCCATTTCATCTCAGTCATTGACATCTGGGTGACAAGCAATGACTAATCACAGTTAACTGTAATGAAAGCTACTGTCAACCAGAATAAAAAAGTGGTATAGGAATGATGGATTATTAGATACTGGAGGGATGTGGAGATATGTGTGGCTGTGGTGTAGAGTTTTGGGAAAAATTGTTTTCTTGTTTACATGATATACTGGTTAGAAAATGTAGTTACAGACACAAGTCAGGAAGGTGAAGAACTGAGCATTTTAAGGAAACAATGTAATAAATTGTGGTGATATAAATATTTACACTGGGTTAGCCTAGTTACGGTAAAATCCTTGAAGCATCATAAATCTATGCCTCTGTCTACCTCCATATTCTGTACTTAGTCTCACATTTAAAAGTCAAATATTATAATATACAGTATAATCATTTTAATGCAGTATACAGTATACCAAGTCACTTAATGTTCTGTGTCAAATGAAAACATATTTGTATTGAGGACACATTATTTTTTATGTTTGATACCAGAGTGATGTGGAGCGCAGTGTGGATGAGAGTAAGGGCAGTGTGGAGAGGCTGTGTGAGATGCTGGCTCATCGTGATACCACTATACAGCGCCTCGAGGAAGACCTTCTGCGCATCAGGATGGTCAGTGAACCAAGATTATATTCTTTTTCCTTTTATGTGCTTATTTTTTTCAGTTGCTCCATTATATTCTTTCCTTTCTTTCTGCTTTTAGATTGAAGAGTACAGTATAGCATTCCTATATTGTGGTCATTACTACTACTCTCTCTCTCACACACAAAATTATTTGCAAATCTTTTTGTTCACACACTTGCTTGACTAACATTGACAGAGCAATATACAGAACAGTAATCAGTAAATGTTGAGGGAAAACCGCATACTGTTGTGTGAAAAAAAGATCTTGGAATGCACAGTTTGCAGTCTTACACAGAAATTCTCTATTCACAGGGATGAATTGCACTTGCTATCCCTTAACCCACGGGGATGTTTTTGTCTAGCCACCTCTGTAGCACGGGCCTAAACAGCAAAAAGTAAACAAACATATGTTGGCTCATAGCGTCTAAAATACTAAACCTAGATCAATAAATGATACATGATATTGAAGTACAAACCTTTAGCTGTCTTTTGATGTCCTTGCAAAGTCAATATGGACATCTGTAGGATGTGTTGCCAGCTCAGAAAGAACACCACTCAAAATGCACTTGTACACTTCTCTGACATTTTCAATGACTGTTCCATACTCTTGTTTCATCATGAAACATGTCAAAATAACATGTTCTACAACCACAATGTAATATATAGCGTCACTGTCTGATATACGTACGTACAGTACAGTAAAGTCTCGCATCTCTTGCATTTCAATCCCGTTTTTGGTATCTATGGCATTATGGCTAAAGGATTATGATACTGCAATTCGATCAGGAATGTCAGCGTCTGATGGTCGACAACAGGAGCATGAAGAGTTCCCTGAGTCACAACACAACACTACACTCCCTTCCTGCTGACTCAAATGCAGAGGTTACCAGGCTTCAGCAGCAGGTGGATCTCCTTAATGCTCAGCTCAATAAGGTTAGTTACCGGGTATGTCACTGCTTGAATGAATAGGGTTGGACAAAACTATCATTGTTCATTTAAGTAAAATGAAACAAACTGGATTGCTGCTTACCTCAGTAATGTTAAATATCCTGTTGCTCAGACATGGGTGATGAATAAGATCATGTCCATGATAGACAAGAGTGGAAGAGATTTACTTGGAGGAGTGTATGTTTGAGCAGGCAACTTGGTTTAACCATGAAAGTTCATGGAATGGCTTCCTTCACCGAGATTAAAACTTTGCTATGGATGTTGAGGAGCTGAGATTTTTCTAGTCATGAATAAAGGAGTGAATGTAAATGTGGCCCTCTGTTATTCATGATATCTTTTTCCATCCCTAAATGTTTAGCCTCCTATTCCTTGAAAAGAAGAAAATTGAGTGTTTCTATCTATAGCTATAATGGTTTGTTTCATCTAGGAATTTTTTTCAAGAAGGTGGGCACAGCAGAATAATCTCCATTTTTCTCCCTCTTACACTCTAACATTCTTTGCTGAATTTGGTTAGTCATATTTCTACTCACCTGAATAAGGTTAGACATAGCCTATCTAAGCAGTCTTGGAGTGGATGTTGACTATATGCAACTTGGCTTGGCAACAGGGAGAGGTGCCAGAGGACTGGAGGAGAGCCATCATTGTACCTTTATATAAGGGTAAGGGAGTAGGGATAAATGCGGTAGCTATAGGGGAATAAGTCTCCTTAGCGTGCCAGGAGAGGTGTATGGGAGGATTCTATAGGGTGAGGGTGCTCACCAAATATGCAATAACCTTGAGAGGTGAGAGAATAGAGGAAATGAAGGAGTTTAAATATTTAGGAATAGTGTTATGTATACAGTATATGGGAGCATGGTAGGAAATATCAGAGAGCAGTGTGGGCATAGGCGTTCTAAGGCAAATCATGAAGAGTAGAAGTGTGAGCATGGAGGTGAAAAGGGAACTTAGAAATAGTATTGTCCTGCCAACACTGACATATGCTTTAGAGACATGGCCATGGAATTGTGCACAACAGTCTAGAATAAGTACGGGAGAAATGACTTACCTGAGAGGAGCATGTGACCTGATAAGGTGGGATGGGTAAAGTAATGAGAATGTATAAGAGAGGTGTGATTTGAGTGAGAAGGTAGTTGGTGCTGAATGTGGAATGATTGAGAGAATGAAGCTAAGTATATTGAGATGGTTTGAACATTTGGAGAGAATGCAAGACAGAGCATTTACAATGGTGTATGAGAGTGAAGTGAAGTTACGTGGAATGAGAGGCAGAACACCAGTCAGGTGGGAGAACAGAATAGAGGAGTTCTGTACCTCCCAAAAGTATTATTAAAATAGTGTGCTGTACAATCTGCCACACCAGATGATGTTATTTGACACATGTTCAGGCAGCATGCATCATTATGTTCATTTTGCCATCCTTCGTACCACACACACCCTAACGGGAACCGCCTTCTCGTGGTGGGGGGCTTGTGTGTCTCTGAGACCTGGCGAGCTAGACTAGAGGGGGCTCCGGCCCCTGCTCTGCCCCGATTTCGGGGAGAGAGGGCTTCCCATGCTAGGAAGATCGCTAGTGAGAGACCAGACTAAATGGCTCCCATCTTTTAGTTCTTCAACTGTCCCTCTTTTCTTTTTATTTTCTTTCTGTTTGCTGTCACACCTCTCTATCACCTTTGTCTGGCGCTATAGGACCTTGATGTTGCGGCGCCTAATATCCATCAATCAATTTGTACCACACATTAACGATAGTTTTAGGAGCAACAGTACATGAGGGAGATAAATTTGAAAGGAAGGGGTGGGCTTGATCAAGCAAAGAAGGAGTGCTGGAACAGGGAGAACTGTAAGATGATTTATCACGTTACCGATCACTATATGTTACATTTATGATAAACAGCAGATATACTAAAATAATCATCTCTTGTGCTTTACTTGCATCCATGGAATTTGACTACATCTGTACAGTAAGTATATAGTTTTTGTTGGATAGAAATTTTTTCATGGTTCTCCATATGTGTTAGGTACAGTATAGGGATTCTGTGGCTATCAAACTCGCAGTCTTTCATTTAATAAGTGTAAAAACTAATTATTAATGTGATTGTAACAGACTATTCATAATCAATTTGCCTACCAGGGGATTGTTTCCAGAATTTGTATAGTTGTATTCATAGATTACTGTATGGTTTCATTTATGATGTGAGCAGGTTGATTCTCTGAAGATGCATTCTGTGCCAGTTTTTAGTGCAGTGTTATTAATAGTTATTGTTTGTATAAAGGCATACTTTTGTTCTTCACTGAGAAGTACCTGTGACAGTTTAGAGAATATTTGTATTAACCCCTAAAAACCTCAAAGCCAGAATTCTGGCAATTAACTATTACACAGTAATTTCCTCAAAATCTGAATTCTGCTGTAGATAAATAATAATTAGCCAAACAATTAGTGGCAATGGTTAGTTTTGGTGCTGACAACCCCTCCTTCCTCCCACCCATTACGTTCTTATCAGCAACAGAATGAGGGTTGGTGGTGTTTCTTCCTTTCTCCTCCCTTTCCTCCACCATCATAGACTCACTGGCACACTCTCTGATACACTGTCGAGTGAGATGTAAGAAATGCCAGTGACTGCATACTGTTTATTACGTTTCTTCCTTTTTGTCCTGTATTGTATGTTATTTTTACCTTGTACTGTCATTCCACTTCACTTTATGGTTACAGAAACTTGAATTATAGTTATTTACATACCGTATTGTGTAACAATATTTGGAGATGAATATATATCTTTGAGAATTATGATAATAAATATCTATTTTAGGGGTCCCTAATATTTTTTTTTTCATCTCTGCCACTACAGTGTGAGGTAACTATCTGACATAAGAGACTCATGCATGTGTATTCTGGTGTGTAAATAGAAGGTCTTCAGATTTGTAAAAACAAACTTTGAATTATAAGTACAGTACCTCGGCTTTCAACCATGATTTGCAGTTCTGGAGGTAGGCAGGCAGGCCAGAAAAATTGTGGTCCTGGAGGTAAGCAGGCAGGCCAGGAAAATTGCGGTCTTTAAGGGTTAATGGCTAGTTAGTTTTGTCACTTAGGAAACTACAAAGGATTTATTTAGTTATTGTTAAGAAAAACTTGTTCATCTTACAAGTTACAGAATTCAGCAATCATTACCCCCAGGCTGAGCGCAGTCGACACACTTATGAGGCGGCAACACGGCAGTTGGTAGACTTTCTGCACACTGTTAACAACACCCTCCACTTCACGGCTTCCCCATCCACCAGTCCGTCAGCGTCCTTCCATTCGTCCTCTACACCACAGGACGAAGACAAACCAGATGATGCCTCCTACAGGTCAACACAGCAGCAGAGACATCAAACTCTCCCAGATGACCCTCCTACTGTACTGCACAAGTTGGGTAACCCCAGAGCAACAAATTCTGAAGACGACCCTTCATTCAGGTCAATACAAGACCATTATCCCCAGTATTCCCAATCCCCACCACCAGCCCTGGACCTGGCCCATCCCACTATCCTCCCTTCCCCAGTCAGAAGGAATAGCGATTCCCTAAGGAAAAGTGGCAGTGTGTGGGCTTTGCCAACTCACACCACACAGACACGCAGGTAAATTTTGTGGTACAGTATTACTCTTTCATAGTTTTCACTTTTCTCTGTCATTCGAAACTGGTATGGGCCTTTATCTTTTCCTCCGAGTTGATGCATTGTTTGGGATGTGATTGTTTATTTGTTTTTGTTTTTCCTCTTTTACAGATGTAGAAAGAGTACAGTACTATGTTTGAAACATTGCTGCTTTTAACACATTAGATATAGCAAGCATCACTACAATCATCCTGTGCATTTAGTTTTCCTTGATCCTTCCTTCCCTCATAATCTTCCCTGATACAGTATTTCTTTACAATATCTATATATATAAAACACTCCGTCTGTCTGTGTGTGTGTGTGTCTGTTTAGCCACTATGCACGGCCGCATTGTTTGACCATGAGTAAAAAGTAATGCGTCATTTTGATCGGTGGAGCCTTGGAAGCATCCTCGGCCTACTTTTGTTTTTGTAGCATAATTATTTCAAGATGTTATAACACCGTAAGTACACATGGTACCCCTTTATTGAGTTAGGGGAGCATAGACTACAGTACTCTAATTTTAAGCCCTCTCTGGCTGTGGACAAGTGGTCCAGTGGTTAAGGCACGAGCCTTAATTTGGCCTTAACCGAAAGATCCCAGGTTCGAATCCCTGGTGGGGGTACAATTTTTTATAATTTTGTTGTTGACAAATGATACACCATTCTGACCGGTGTAGTCCCGGGAATGTCCTCGGTCTAATTTTATTTTTGGTGGATATGTGTTTCTTGAATTATCAGTTTAAAACAATCAAAGATTTATGGCTGTCTCAACATAGACTCTATGATCTCAAGCATCAAGGATGCAGGCAGGCCTGGCTTGCATGCCCAGTTAAGGAATGAATTCAAATCACAAAATGTTGAACATCTAAATTTAATACTAAATCTAAGGACAGTGAAAAAAAAGGTTTAAAATGACCAATCGGGGGGTTCGATCCCAGTACCCCTGCAGCCCAAGCCAGTTACCAATTCGCCACTCGGCCAGGTGTTGCTGAAACCGCCTATTTATATTCGCACTTAAAACAGCCTCATAAATAGACTGCCAGCCGGAAACCAATGCAATCAGTGCTGGGTGATTGCAAACGATCAGTTTTTCTGGTGAGGTCGGCAGCTGTGGCTGGCTGTGGAACATTTCTGTACTCTCTGTGCTCTGTGAAGAATAGTTCGGTTCTCCAGGAAAGGTTTTATTCTTTAGTTTATAGTAAGGTCATTTCTGCCCTTTTTCGTTATCACTTTAAAGTTGTCTCAGTTGTTGATAGGATTCTTTTCTGTTGTTTTGTGTGGTATCCATTTAGGGTACTGGTAATTATTTCTTGCAGTGTGTGGTGTGCTTGGTGTATTGTCTCAGTAGCTAGCAGTGCTTTGTGTGTGGCCCGAGTGTTTTATATGCAAGAGACCCTGTGTATTTTACTGCATGTACTGCATGTTGTGTAGACCTGTTTTTAATTGTGCTTATTGGTGACCAGCAACCATACTGGATAATGGACTCCTCCTAATAAGTTCACATTGTATAAAAATATAAAAATAATTAGAGGAAATTTACTGACAAAACCATATGTAGGATCTTCACCCTACATTTATAATATAATTCCTTGGGGAAAGCTTCCAGCTATTCTGTTTGAAATATTGACAAGACTCCTATATTGTTCCTTTAATAGTGTATAAGAAAAAAAAGAGGATAAAGTTTTGATGTGTAGCTGTGTAATTTAATTGTAAAGAGAAAGTGTCACCCTCATTTTTGTACCCCCTCTTGGGTAGGGGACTACCTACAAATACCTCCCCTGTATTCCTGCTTGTCACATAAAAGGTGACTGAAAGGGGCTCTCACTTCTCCAATTTTTCTTGTCATCTGTTACTTTGGTGCTTACAGTCCCACCTCTCAATCAGTTTCTTCCTTGGGCACCATATGACCTCGCTGTTGCGGTGCCTAAGATCATCAATCAATCACACTTTTGTACAGTACCAGAGGGTGAGCTGGATATGCCTGCATTAACATGTTGCTTTCACTTTTGCATAAAACTTAAAAGAAACTTTTAATCTATATTGTAGAGTGAGCCGAGCTGCCAGCACTCACTGTGTGGCCTCAGCTGTTTCTCTGGCCCCGTCCACTACCCCGTCCCGCCCCAAGGCTCCCACTTCCACCACGCCTGACAAAGGTCGCTCTCCGGCTTCTGAGTTCCTGGCAACAAGGGCCAAGGACCTCATTGCCTCACTTAGATCACTCATGAGATCTGACAGTAGGTGTTATTGTACAAGTTACTCAGTCCTGTTTGTTATTTGATGCTATCTGATCAGTGGAAAGAACTAGAGATTTTCCATGTCTCATTTTCTGTTGTATCATATTATTTAACATGATTAGCCAAAAATAATTATTTCAGCTACTTAGAGTTTCAGAAATAATTGTTGCCAGCCCAACTTGAAATATAAATATGTATTACACATACCATTCCCCAGCTAATCCTTTTCAGTTCTTCATGTATCCCTCCGTTCCTTTTCTTTCCTTTGTATTTACTGTCCCACCTCTCTATCACCCCTTCCCACTGGTGAGGGCTGGTTATCCAAAAATGACTAATTTGGATCCTCTACTACACCCTTGCCTGGGCCCAGTGGGGCTGACTTTATTCTCTGTGAATATTAGTTATCCCCCACAGGGCTAGAATAAAGATTGTTGTAGGATCTGGTCACTTTCTAGTGGATTTGACGAGATCTGCCCGCGTGGATTAAAAATCCACGTGAGGTGTACTGCAACCGGAGACCTTTTTGTATAAGCATTAATATGGTTATAACATTATTGCCTTTGATAAGCCTCCCACTTCACAAAATGCAAGTACTGTACAGTGTGTTCATATATAGCAAAGTATTGTTCAGGTTTATTGGTATACTGTGCTGTATATTTCGACTACAGTATATTAAAAATATAGAATACTGTACAATATTCGACAAATGCATTAGCTCCCAAAAATATCTTTAAAATAATATTTTAAACATTCCGATAAATTTGACGATGTTTAACATTTGTAGTATGAGGTGTCAACAAATAGTAGCTGTCTATGCCATGACACCCACTATGAAAATGTTCCCTTTACATAGCAAAGCACAGAACTACAGTAACTTTCAATGAGATACTGTCCATTGGTTGTAGATGAATATAGGGTGCGTGATTTAAATAATCCTAAAGGCAACTCATTTGATATTATCTCTAGCACTGTTGAACTATTCATTGTTGTGATTAAGCTAGCTTTTATGATAAATATTTTCCTTGACAGCCATGATAATATTGTGGTGTTACTTTTAACCGAACCTGGCAACACAACCTATCCTTGTTACTATGTTTTCCATGATTAATCTAGCATCATAATAATTATGATGCTAGATTAATATATTATATTATGACTTATTGTGATATATACTTTAACACTAAGGAATAAATAATATGAACTAGGTACTATATACATATTGAAAGACTTTTGCAGTAAATGGCAAGATTGATGAAGGCAAAGGGGTACCCTCTTAGTATAGCTACTGTTTTGTGGTATAATTTGTAGGAATAGAGAACCTCATATTTGCCAATACCACAGCATCAACTTTTGTACAGGTATTCTGAAGCTGAGCCTAGAACCCAAGAAATCTGGGTCAGTTAGCAGTGGAAGGAGCCAGAGTAGTGGGAGAAGTCTCAGAAGCGAAGATAGTCCAGCCACGGACTCCAGCAGCAGCAACAGGTCTGTCAGGAAGGACCGTCGCAGGAGGGACCATGAAGGGTACTATGGCCAAACCAGGTGGTTTGTTGATGATATTGACAATGGTACTTATGCCAACCAGAGCCTCCCTCCAAGTGAGCATGAAGATAGTATTCAGCTCCCTGTAAGGAAGGTCGATAGTCAAGCTTCATCGAGTGAGAATGAAGTTAGTCAGGTGGAGGTGAACTTCAGCACCACCCATATGAGTGACCAGCCTACTGTTCCTAGGATTGGTACTGGCCCCACTAGGGAAGACATAATGCAAAAATCCTCAGCTATTGATGCTAGTAGCAATCCACAACCATTAAGGTAAGTTTTAAAGTTATGGTAGGTTTTGTAAAAGTAGACATTATACAGTAAATAATTTACTTACCTTAGTGCTGTTATCATTATTTTCTGAGGAGATACCCTATTAGAGATAACTGTAGTTATTTATTTTACATACTGTATTGAATCACACCGAGAGTTTATGTACCTTTTACCAACTTACATCATAGCTTGCTGATTTTTAATGTGTTGTCGTGGAAATCATACTTAAGCAACACACAGTTTTGTAAGTTGTAACATGTTATACTATTTCCTTTTCAGGTAGTCTCCACAAGTATACCTAGTTTGTTTTACTTTGCTTTAGATTTAACTGGTGTAGGAGAAAGCACATTAACCACACTACTGACACACTTAATGTATGAGTACAGTACAGTGCTGTATTTCAATGAAATACTAAGGCTTAGATAAATGCCAATTACTCACCAGGGTTAAGGCACACTTTCATGCACACTTACATAGTGTTGAGTTTAACAGGCCTTCCCATAAATCTAAAAACTGTACTGACATTTGTAGTAGCATACAAAAGCTGTACACAACACATTGTGTGCTGTTATTTTAATTTTTGTTGTCTTAATTCTGCAGATATGTTTCATGGCAATACTAAGGTTAGATTTGTTACCAATGCACGTGCAGACAGAAAAATATGCTGTACTTGCACAAGCACGTATACACATGCTGTAATTTGTAACTGATTTCCCCGTAGTTATTCAGTTCTTTGATAGCAGAGGGACTGTACTGTACTGTTTCTAGACTTATGGAAAACCCTCTATACACACTGGGGATGTGGTAATGTAGCACACAATGACAAGCATCTAGCAGCTTATTCCTATCACCTACAACAAAGAGGAAATTTTACTTGGTGTTGGAAGTGAGGATTGATGGAAGAATGTGCTATCTATATTTTTGTTATTGCTGTTGTCTTTCTTGGTGTATGTTAACTTTTCTTCTGTAGTTATAAAGATTGATAACTTTTACAATACAATAATCATGACCCCATTTCCCTTTTTCATATGGACATTGATAGTTATACAATATATCATCAAGGCATGCTCAGAGGACAGATTGTTCCTTAAGATTGCGGACTTCAAATTCTCCATATCTTCATTATCAGGGAATTGGAGAGCTGTGTTTTGCTGGTATAATTCAGTTGTGATGATGTCAACAATAATGGAAATGCTTCACATAAATGTGGTGTTAAATATAAATTTGACACCTCAAACTCATCCTGAATATTGCCTGAAAATGCTGAGAGAATTATAGACCACACCTCTCTTACACTTTCACATTCTACTCTCCTTTTGCTCTCTCTCACCAGCCTCTTGATTTGCTTCTTACATGATTTGTACTCCTCTAAGGGATTCAGTGTAAGCCCATCAGATTTTCCCTAAAGGTGCATGGTTCAGCGTGCAAATGCACATTTTTGACAAGTGAAACTGTGAGTAGATGATGTATTATAGCCACACTGGACCATTTAGTATAATAATAATATTCTTGTGAACGAGGGATGATCATTGTGCATTTTAGATAAATCTAAATACTTAGCATTCGGGAACACCCATCAAAAGGACAAAAGGTGTGCCTCATATTTTTTTTTTATCACCAAAATTAGCCATTTCATGGATTTAGTTCAAATTTGGATGCCACACAGAGGACACCAGCCACAACAGTGTAGAACAGTGATACATGAGCCCAGACCCATGTGGCTCAATCAGTCATCCATTTGATTTCAATGCTTACAATCAGTCTACAAAAACACCTGCTGACCATCTCTTTTGTTGTGAGTCCTGACTCACCCATCACTACCTATCTACCTACCTATAGCTCTAATGCCTTGCCCAGTCTGTTCCCGAAAGTGTTCATAGTAGTTACCACACCAGGACACCTTCCTTCCTTGCCAGCCCACATGTCTACACATTTAGCCATTGTCATCCATTTCCTAATGCTTGTACTGTAGGGGGAGGCATTGTGGGGGATTTCGATTATATTCTCCCACATACTTGTATAGGTTTTAAATTTTAACACTGATATTTAAGGTTGTTAACATGTTTTATTGTTTTAGTTATATAGTTGTAGTGGCTCATGTCCCTTAGGAAATGAGAACTGCACTGTCTTTGCCAGCCACTAGAAGGCAGACTTGGCTATAAGTGGGATGGAGTTTCTTGATTGTCCTTTGAGAGGCAGAGAGGAAAATGGATTGTGAATGGAATGGTAGATGTGGTCAAGAGGCAAGATACTGTGCTGGGTAGGACAGAAACATGTGCAAGGGTGGGGGTTAGAAAAGTGTGGAGCTGTAGGGGAGAGTATTGTGAGAGGATAAGGAAGAAAGCGTGATATGAGTGAGTGGATGTGGAGTTAGGTAGAAAACTGAGTGAGAAGTTTAGAGAAAACAAAAAATTATTCTGGAAGGAGGTTTAAAAAGAAGAAAAGTATGGTAGTGTGAGAATGAAGAGAGAGGATGGATCGAGTCACTGTAAGTGGAAGTGCGGAAGTGAAAGAAGTATGGAAAAAACATTTTGATAATTTGATGAATGAGGAGACGGGAGGGGAGGCGGTGGTGACATGCATGGGGATGGAGGCAGGTGGTAGACGACATGGTGTACAGGGAGAATTAGGAAGGGAAGAGGTTAGGAAAGTAATATGGGAAAATTGAAAATGGGAATGGCCATGGGGGTGGATGGATAACTGCTGAAATGTTGAAGTGTGGGGGGGAGGTAATGGTGGAGTTGATGTTGCTTATATGCACATTGGCCTGGAGGCAGGGAGAGTGCCAGAGGACTCGAGGAGGGCTATAATTGTGTCTCTATAAGGGAAAGGGGAGTAGGGATGAGTGTGTTAGCTGTAGGGGAATAAGCCTTCTTAGAGTACTGGGGAATGTACTGTATATGGAAAGGTCCTTACTGAAAGACTGATTGAAGTAACAGGGAATAAAATTAGTGTGGAGCAGGGAGGGTTCAGAAAGAGTAGAGGATGTGTTGACCAGATATTTGTATTAAAATCAGCAGTAAAGAAATATCTTGGGAAGGGTAGGACTTGGAGGAGGCGTACAATAGGGTTGATAGGAGAGCTATGACAGAAGTATTGAGGATTTATGGTGTTGGGGGTCTTTGCTGAAAGGCATTTAAGCCTTTTATGCAAAGGCAACAGCATGTGTGTATGTAGAGGGTGATCTAAGTGAAAATTTTAATATAAGTGTAGGGCTGAGACAAGGGTGTGTTATGTTCAATATATATATACACTGTATATATGGATGGTTGTATGAGAGAGATGAAGGCCCTAGTGGATTGCCTGGGGGCGAAGCTGATATTGAATAAAGTAAATTGGTCCTTGGTGGCAAATTTACTTGTGGATGACACTGCTGATGGCAGAGAGTGAAAGGGAGTTACGGAGGGTGGTGGATGAGTTTCAGTCCGTATGTAAACAAAGGAAACCAAAGGTGAATGTTGGTAAAAGTAAGGGGATGGTATTTGAGAGAGCAGAAACTGAAGTGATTGACTTTGCCACACCTTACAGAGTGGGAGTACCGACTAGGACTAAATGTGAGATAACTCTGGGGGTTGAGAGAATTGAGGAAGTGAAGGAGTTTAAGTACTTGGGTACAGTTCTGTGTAAACATGGAAATATGAAAGGATAAATTAGGGAGAGAGCAGTGAGGGGTAGGCAGGTCATAGGATCACTGGGGAAGATTATGAAGGGTAGAAGTGTGAGTATGGAAGTGAAAAGGGGACTAAAAAATAGTATAATCCTGCCAACACTGACATATGCACCAGAGACATGGACATGGAGCAGGGCTCATTAGTCTAGAATAGGTGCAATGGAAATGAGTTACTTGAGAGGAGCATGTGGACTTACTAGGTGGGATGGAGAAAGTAATGAGAGATGTGGTATGGAGAGAATCCAAGGAGAGGAGTTTGTAAAGAAGTGAAGTGGTGGGACCTGGTGTGAGAGGCAGACCTCCGGTTAGATAGCAGAACAGAGTGGAAGAGTATGTGAGGGAGAGAAATGTGAGGGACAGAGATAGGCTTGACCAAATAAGGAGGGAGTGTTGGAACAGGGAAAGCTGGAGACACTTCTGCCGTGGCCACCTCATTGAGGGAATGAGACGTCAGGGCTATAGTTAGATAGATAGTGACTATGGAGAGAAAGAGGGTAGTGTGCTGTGGATGACAGGAAAGATTTGGGTGGTGACGTATGCATAGGTTTGTGTGTCTGCACCTGTGGTACAAAAGAAAAGCTACCAACACCACGAAGCTCCGCTGTCTCATCTAGTGTGATGCCCAATAATCTCGGGGCCTAATGAGTCACAGGCTACTGACAGCTTACTGTCCTGAGGTTTAGAAAACTTTGAGATCAGTTGTGTGCCTGTTTGGTAAAATTTGAAAGATGAAGGAGAACAATCCAGTTGGGTGATATGAATTGGAAGGTTGGTGTTAGCTTTGCATTAGTTGGAAAATTAAAGGGATGAAATATTGACATCCTTGTACTGGAGTTGTTAATCATGTTTTAACTTTCATTTACTACTCTACTTCTAAACATGTAGGATTCTAAAACCGATTGCATATATTTATTTAGGACACTTGTGCTCCTCACATTCCTCAGAGAGTTTGATTGGTTTGGTAGAAGTGATAGCACTGGCCTAGCAAGTTGGCATCAGAGCCACCTAGTGTGTTGAAAAGAAACATCTTGATTCAACAACTGCCAGTTAATAACACTGCCTTTTGCATAGGCTTATGGAACTTACAGACATTGTCCACAATAATCCTAGAGTGTACCGATAAATTAAATCTTTGTGACAATCCCCCTCTCTTGTCCTACTGTAGTTTCATCTATATCATCCTCTACAAGACTCCTGACCCTTCTTTGATTACCTACCACATCTCACTTCCCTTCTCCTATGCCACCTGTTGTATGTGTGTATGGCAACATTGTTGGTGAAATGTTTGGATGAAACCTGCTTGTCTACCTTTGTCAGTATTTTCCATCTTTTTTAATATTTACAGTATTCAGGCAGCTTTTTATAGTGTGTTAATCTGTTCATACATACAGTATTCATTTATAAAACTGTACACTTCTTATCACTATAACATTGATGTGTAGAAGCTAACACAAAGGGAAGTACTTGAAGTGGATGTGGCAAGTGCACTTTCAGTCTGTCAGTAACAAAGGTTATGTCATATCTTTATTTCTTCCTCCATATAGCACATTCTCTTTTCTTCAATGCAGTTTCTAGTGGGAAAGGAAATTATCTGGAACAGACCTCTTTATTCAGGATTCACAAAGAGAATCATGAGATGACATACTTTTATTGCTGATACTGTAGTACATTTGTATTTGTAACAGGAAGTTGTTGAGCAGTGAATGCACCAAGTTGTACAGTACTGAGCAGGACATTCCCACCCACAGGACTGACTAACCACTCACCATGCTCTCCTCACTGCACCATAGTGGCAGATCTTGTTACTACTTATTTCATATTCTTACATCAAACAGCAACAGGTGACTGGTTTCTGTAATTGGGCATTCCCTCATGAGCATGTTTCCCTACAGCTTAGTGGTGTTGGGTGAGGCTCGGCCCCCCTCCACCTCCTCCTCCAGCACGCACCAGCGCTTCTCCTCCCTTCCCAGTCACCCTCCTCGCTCCTCCTCAAGACCTTCTCAAGACACTGAACTTCACCTGGTGTGGGTGTAACACATGAGTCCAAACTAATTCAAAGGCTTGTTTACTGAAACTAGAGTGGTGTAATTTGATGTGCTGGTTTTGTCCCTCTATCTGCATGAGGTTTCCATGTAATAAATAAATCTGTTGGGCATTGGGCTAAATAGAATTATGAAGTAAATATTTATATTTAAAAGGTTAAAGAGATGAAATACTGCTCTGTCTTAATATATTTCTTAGCTGATGGTATCCCTCAGAATGGATAAAGGGAGGAATGATATGGACAAACTTGACTTACCTTTTCCAAAGGGAGCTACCACATCCCATATGATTTACCAGTTATATGGTATGGTGGCACTTATTTCCAATCTAGCCCACATCTGTGCTAAAAAAATCAAATAGCCCAGCCACTCGTAGCAAGAATCACCAGCAAGACTATGTACTGTATGAGCCTTGGTGGATGCTAATCAGGAAATACTCGATAGCCGGGCTGCATCATTATAGCAGTGTATGTGTAAGGTGATATGAGCTGATAATCGGCAAAAATCTCTGTATACCGAGGAGTCTGACCAGTCAAGCAATGGCATCATTCATTAATCATACCATATCTTTCCAGGCTTATGCACAAGTTCATGTATTATTTGTGACTTTGTTTACAATCACATTTACCATCAAGAACCTGAGACATGTTCTGCTGCTAGTGTCCATCCAGATTGACCTTCACAGTACTTTCCCCCAGAGAGAGAATTAATACTGTATTGGATGTTTTAGGTTCCCACTCTCTCCTAGTCAGCTCTCCCTGATAATATTACAGTACATGTACTGTACTGTATAGTCTTACAGTTTTGAACCTTTATTGTTTATTTATACTTAGAAATTCATGTCCTCATAATTGTCATTAATAATATTAAGTCTGTTTTGCATCCATAGTAAAAATGAAAGTCTTTTGTCTTGCATTATTTGGTCATTGCCATTAATTTTCATCAACAACTGTTCGGTTTACATGTGTACTGCATTTTTCGGCTTGCAACTGAGCACATTTACTGTATATTATTGTAAAAGCATAATTCATTCACAGCAATTTTTAATGTTCCAGTCATAGGTGAGTTAGTGAGTTGTGTGTATGTCGGGTATAGTTTACACAGGCATACAGCTATTATTGAAGGTGCTCATGATCAGATCAGTATTCCAACAGATGCTGTACAAGTATTGACAATATGACCTGATAGGCTATATGGTACAATTCCAGTGGTTCTCACATATTGTTTCCTATACAGTCCTGTAAACATAAATACTCTACTGGACTTTCTGTCCGATATGTAACTATTATCCGGTAGCTAAAAGTGTCCATTAAATCCGAAATCCGTTAAATGGGGGTCCGAGTGTAATTTTATTTGCAAGGAAAGTATTTGCAAGCCATATGTGGATTGCATGGAACAATTTCAGGCTAGCAATGCTACCACAACAACAATTTATGATTGATAATTCTCATTTTCATATATGTGATACACTTTTTGGGAAAAGGTTTGTCTTCCCAGCCAAAAGATATGGTATGAATTTTGGAAAATACTGGTATTTCCTCCTATGCAGTAAAATGGTTTAGTAGCTATCTGTGAAGCAATATAGGTTTGGGCAGAGATCACACAATTATTGCCACAATTGATTCAAGGAACAATTGATTTTTTAACATCTTTCTGTTTTCCCAGAAGTATGTACAGTGTGTCACATTGTAAATTTTATGAAAGATATTCATGTTTTGCACATGCGTATATAGAGTATAGTACTGTATAGTTTAATGTGGAAAGATGATACCTTATTTACTTAAAAAAAACTGATTGCAATGAAACCTTATTGATTCAGCTGAATCTGGCTCAAAGTGTGAGTTGTTACATACTCACTGGTTACCATCAGCTAAGAACAGAATTACATGTAGTGTTGTAATTAAATGGCTTGTTTACTCAAGGTGTGATGCTTTAACTAAGTAAATTATCAAAAAATAATATGCTAGCAACTCATGCTCCATGAATATAATAGAGATAACGTTTTGCATATTGTACGTCATACACAAGTGAGTAATAATGATAAGAATGTTGCAACATACCATACACTTTACACAAATGGAGACAGTAGTCTGCAAAAGTTTATTAATGTAATATAAATGTTAAATAAGAGTTAATTGATACAGAATTTTGATAAAAGGAATATGATTCTTAGAACTGTACTGCTCTATAATCTAGAAAAATTGTGCAGATTGTGATCATTCTAACAAACTTTGCACAGTTATACAGTTGTAAACTGTATTCATTGTACAATTATAAGAAGTCTAATGCAAGATTAAGAGTGCATGGGTTGTTATATGATAAATGTTGTGATATGATGCAACTCCTACAGCATATCCTATAATCCAGAAACCTAATATTCACCTTATTGAAATTGAAAAATCTTGCATGTTTTTTTAAGTTTGTCTTGTTGACCCCTCTCTGGTGTTGGTAATTAAGTGAACAAAACGGCTCCAGTTGTGGGACACCCGCTATATAGTGTTTATAACTTGTTAAGGTAATTTGCAGCTATAATTATCCTTAGCTATGCATTCATACAAAACTAAAGGGATTGGTTACAAGGAGGATATATTGGTAAGGATTTCTTCTTAGTCTTTCATTTGTTTGTAACATTTCTTCTGGAGGATGAATTAAACACCCCTTTGAGGAGGAGCCTCGTGATATACTTCCTGGCATTAATATCAGACTGAGAGATGTGGAGAATATTTGGAAATGCTTTCATTCTGCAGTATGAACTAACAATGGGTGGTGGTATAATGGTGATTTGATGACAATTTTCACTTTTCAGTATTTCTGTTAATTAGAGGCACCTCCTCAAATGGTGTTTATTTTTTGCATACACTACACCAATTTATATCCTCTGAACCAATTTCATAATTTGCACCAAAGAATTTATATATTGCTTTCATACCTATGACTTAACAGTTGTGTTTAAACGCCTATCTCACACCACAGTACTTTACTCGAATATGGAAAAGTACTGTACCCTACTGTTAGAATTTTTTTATTGGTTTTGTTCACTGTATTTTTCATTTATATAATTATATTAACTTGGCTTGGTCCAAAAGATAAATAAGGATTTTAGTTATTTATGGGCCCAGTATTCTTTTATACTGACAACTAGAATTTGGATAGAAAATGGATACTTTATGTTCCTATCTCGAACTGGTCCTTGAGCTGCCAATTAGTGTGAATTTGAGGGGCATATCCTCATATTTGATTTTTTTGGACAGTGATCCATTGGCACATGGGTAGAACATTGAATTTCATGTGTAACACATAATTGTATTTTGAATATAAGAGCAAAAAGTTTAATAATGAATCGGTAAGAAACAATATTGTAGAATAGTTAATGTACATATATATAATTTTAGATTTTGTGCCTGAGTAGTTAATCAGCATTAGTTTCCTATTGCTACACCATTTGCTATAATAGACTTATGTGAATAATGGTACCAGGGATGTCAGACATTTTATGAAAATATGCAGCAAACTAATCATTTAAGCTTTTATGTTTTTTGTGTACCGGTATTTATTAAGATTCACTCTCTTGTTCAATAGTATACCCCTTTCCTGGGTGTGCAGTAATTAAGGCCTTATTGAAGGAAAATTACTTGCGAAAATGTATTTGTTATTATGTGCGCATGAGAGAAAATGAATATAGTAAGCCAGTAGTAGTCAGTGGAAGAAAGCCCTGGCTATATTATTATATCCAAAGAATATGGCATGAAAATCAGAATTACTACTGGGCATTCATGTACTATGTAACTTGCTTGTTTTAGGTAGTACAGTATAGCAAGCAGTGCACATGTAAGAAAAAATAAGGGGATGGTATAGTGTTAGTACAGTAAATCTGGAGTAACTGAATCCTCCAAACTATTCCAAGCTGGAGACAACATTCATTTTTGTTAATCTGCTCTTGTTTTCTGGCATATTTTGGAGGAATCAAGGCACTAGAATGTACCAAAAGTGTATTGCCCCTTAATCTTCATGTAAGGAACTTCATAGCTTATGATAGAAAGGGGGAACATCATCAAAGTTAATCACCACCGAAATATAATATATTTATACAGAGTAGTTGAAAACAGCATTTGAGGAGGGGCTTTGATTAATGTTATACCATAACATTTGGTACATGTATGTAAAAAGGGAAATGGGGTATTGGTGGTGATGTATGCATGCATGTATGCTTGTAACTCTGAGATAGAAAAACAGTGCAATGTAGTGTATCTGTTGTGTGATTAAGATATTAAAATGCTCTAACTTGATGAATTAAGAAATTTGTAGTGCCAGTTTACCCACTGGTTCTCGAGTTCCATATTTCGAGATGTGATAAGGGTGAAGGAGGTGAAGGGTAGCATGGCTTAAACCGCAGGTGGCGGCAGCTTCAAGGCCATGTGCAGTACTAAATATTGCATACTGTACCTCATTTACTCACCTTATAGGAGAGAGCTTGACTCACCATTTAGGATTGAGCACTGCCTTTCTGTGAGTGGTGATGAAGGTTCTTCCACAAATGATGATTTCAACTCTGTATATACAATTCCTTTGGGATCTATTGCTGATTCTGTAGGCACAAACCATCTCTGGTCATTTTTCTATGCTGTAAATATTTTCACATATAGACTAGAAAAATATTTTATTCTGAATCAGAAGAATTAGTGAAGTTTCTGTTGTAGGAATCAGCCGTTTTTATATACTAATCATGAGCAACAGACAGATTCCTTACTAATGCATCCAGCTTGCAGAGGCAGCTATGTATGATAATTACATGTATAATATAATTAGATAGCAGTAATAGTAAGTTACTATAAGACAATTTTGTGTGTTCACCTTCCCTTACTTAACTGCCAGTCATGCATATGTAATACTGGTACAGTATTATTAATCAGAAAAATTATTGAATGATATACAGTATACAACAACTGTAATATGGCTTGACAATGAAGGATTTGTGGTGCCCACAAATTCACTAAAGACATTAGTTGAACTCTTGATATCAATAGTACTGTACTTCTTATGATTGACTGTTGCTAACAAGCTCTGTGTATTATAGAGGGAAAGATGTTAGGGAGTTGAAGGCTACTGTTTCCTTCAAACTAGGCCACAATACAAACTGAGGTGTACCGTTCTGCACAGTTCAGTAGCACCCAGTTCACTGAAAAATCTTTCCTCCTCTAAAGACATGATTTATTCTTGAAACAAGTGTTGTGGATTTGCATTCATGAATCTCTTTAATTATATTATTCCTGCAAGTGTAAGGTGTTTAGTTTTTAAACTTACAAGTAGTTTTTTTTTCGTTTTTTGTTTTTTCATGATAAGATTGAAATTTTCAGGAGCACTCTAAGTAATAACTAGAAGAAGAATGTGCATTCCTATGTAGTCCATTTTCAGGGTTAAGTGTAAAGCATCATGCATCACTCAGATGGTGAGCAAATTGCATTCAGAATCATTAAGTATATTTAACTGAAAATTTAGATTGAAATAGTATGAATGAATGTAAATTTTTTATACCCTGTGCAGTACTGTATGGAGTAAGAAAGTACAGTCATGGAGTAACATATAATGGTTTTCTAGTATTTCTGTTAATTTTTTAAGTATTTTACATTATGCTGTGTTGTGAAGTTAACATGTCCGTCCATAAGGTTGCTTGGTGACCATTGTGACTTACAGGTGCTCTAGTTAGTGCCAGACACCTTTGCTTAACACTGTCAGGCTTGTTGGTCAAGGTTTATATATTTGAACACTGCATTGGTTGAGACTACCAATCCCTTAATGATTGGTAAAGCACCAGGGGACTGAATCACTCTAGTACAAAATTGGGTGGCCACCTAGATTACATTGCTTGAGCCTGAGAGTGTTAATCTTGGTCTAGATATTTTATATACTGTATAAGATTGTATTTTGTATATTCTGATTATCATGAGTTTTCTTCAACATCAAATAATCAGTCATTTTTAAACATTTACATCTGTGCCACAAGAGGTTGAATTGAATACCTGGTTGATGGTGGAGTTTTCAATCTTAATCTCATCATCAATAAATACTTCTTGAAAGGATGACGTGTGGAAGCAAAATAATGAGGGGATGAAATTATTTTGTTATTTTAGTATCTTAGTAGTCACAGTAAATAATTGTTTGGTGAAAAGCAGCTGAATACTCCTCCAACAGCTGATTGATTAAGGGATATAATTTTTTGTTTGCAAGAGTGAGTACAAATTCCTACAAACTGTCCCATGGAAAAGTTATCATTTATTATGAATACTGTTTTGTTGAACAGTTGAGAGGGATTTGTAACCTTCATTTTTTCCGGTAACATCACAGGCCCCTGAAGCTTATTCTGTTGATAAATGTACACTTTTTTAACCATGGATCTAATGTATATACGGTAAGCCCTTTAAAACTTATTGTATTTAAATGCTCAATAAGTGTCACATTAGAATAGCTTTGTTCCTGCCATACCTTCTGTTTCTACCACTTGGAAGCCAAAAAGTCTTTGTGCAGCTACCGTCTTAGATACCCATTAAGGAGGTGTAGAGAAAATAGCAGCCATATATAGTAGTATTTAGGAAAGTGTTATTGTGTCGTTGGGAGACTAAGGGCCAGTTTAACAGTTGGTGGTACAGTATCCCCAGCTTTATATTTCACTTATCACTGTTACCATACTGTATGTAGTTCGCAGGAGAAACTGGAGATTATTTTGCCATGGCCATCTCTTTGAAGGGAGTTCTGTAGGGAACGAGGTGTCAAACATGTAGATAGTCTTCAGAAATATAAAATGCTATCAAAAGTCACTACACAGGATCTACCTCCTTCCTACAGTACTATACAAATATTTGTACTACAGTACTGTAAGTACTGTACGTGTCATAAAGGTAGTGTAGATTTGGCACTTGATAAATTAATATACTTTTAGTAGTGTTAGACACTTCGAAAGTTACACAGAAGCCATATTACCATGTAAGGTTTAAATGTGATTCTATAATAACAAGTTTCAGAACAGTGTGCCAAGTCTTGGAATAGAGAAAACTATATTTTGTGGAACTTTATGGTTTGTTCACAGATGTACTGTATCTGAAGTTATTGCAGTGAATTTGATAAGTTGATCAATTTTTTTATAGTTTTATAAGATGATATTTTTATTAGTTTAGTAACCCATGTCATGTAGCTTATGTCAATCAAGACATGTCTATTGTCTACCTTTTAGAATAAAATGTAACAATGATCATGAAGCATCACATGATTCATGACACTTCACTCTGAGGGATCTTTATTGGCAGTTTACACAGGGACAACCCAGAGGAACTACCTGTGTATTGGCCGTTAAAGTGGGTCATGATCCGGTGTTTATTTAAAAGCATCAAAAATAGTAACATAGAAACTGGTGAAATGGGTTATTAAAACTGGATACTGTACATGAAAATAAATTGTTTGTAAGTTTGCTAGGCAAGTAATGTTACAAGACAGAAATGAGAATTGCAGGAAATAAAGCAAATCAGTTTTCTTTTTTAGTTTATGAAGATTTTGGTCAATTAAATAATTGTTATTCTTAATATATTAGTGCAAGGAAGTCTGACAAGGCACTCTACATCAGTGATTAGGGCCAGAGAAAGAGAAGTGTGTAGCCCTTAGTGGTTCCAGAAGTTGATGATCTACAATAATGGTTGGATGTTATCATGTGCATCATGTTTTTCATTTTCTAAAATTAGGTTAAATATACTGGTATGCTGTTTGTGAGATACTTAACTGGCAATGTTTTGGTTAAATAGAAACTATAGGTTTTAAAATATAATACAGTACCTTGTACAGACATGCAATTGAGAATTAGAGTTTCTTTAATATTAGAATGCTGGAAAGTCTCAAACCAGTGACTTTTGATCAAGTGTTAAAGCATATTTTCTTCTACATTCATAGTAGCAATTATTGAATTAAATATATATTACTATAGTACTGTAGATGAGAAAATATCTATGTCTTGTGACCTGACTCCATGATCTGCCAGTTTTATAAATATTGTACTGCACTGCTAATTCTGGTGTGTGAGTTGTAAGAAATTTTATTGTGTACTTTGCAGATACCTTAGTACTATACTGTAATGGATAACAATGTAATGTAGAAAACAAACTAAATGTATAGTTGTGAACTGAAGTTAGCACATACAGTATAATGATAGCAAATAGAAAGGCACTTACATATTGATCAAGCACTTTGCATGGATCGTAAAATTTAAAGAAGCACTGTAGTTAGTGTTACTAACACTATTAAATAGGTATTGTGTTGAACAGAAAGTGCACAAAGTTTTTAAAATCATATTGCATAATTTGTCATAGTTAGTGGGAAGCCTATACCATACAGGTACAGTATAGGGAATTAAATTTGTTAAAATATGTTTAAATTAGAAATACATATTTTTTATCATAAAAATTCTAGGATGAGGAAGAGCAGTCGGGAAAAAAATTGCTATAATTCAATGTTTTGGGATCATGGGCTCTTTCTTATCTTTATGTCTCATCTTCACTCCCAGTTTGTCAATAACTTCTCAGATCTTCAGCCATCACCTACACTTATTACCCTCAACATTACCTCTTGAACTCCCAAACATTTCAGATTTAACTCTCATCCTTTACCTGTAGCCCCTCCTTCTCCCTATCCTTTTTACCACATTTCTCTCAGGTGTATAGATACTGTTCATGGTGCTTAGGAAAAACTATTAAACTGGATAACAGAAAAGAAGTAAAAAGACTGACACAGATTTGTTTAAAAAAAAAATGTGGTCTTCCACTTTGCATACAAAATATTGATAATGACATGTCACTACCTTTTTATCCATCATAATGCTAGCAGTAAAAAATGGCTGTGTGAAATTGGTAGCAGTCAGTAAAGAAGTATGCTGACACTCCAAAGCGACACTATCCAGTTCTGTCAGAGTTATTAATCCCGAGTCATCATCATATGTTGGTACCTTTGCAGCAACAGGATTCCAGTTCACAAATTGTGGTATACAGAATTTATAATTAATTTTGTTGATGATCTGGACCTCAGTACTGACTCATGAATCTAGATTAAAATTTGTTTTACAGTATCAATATTAAGTAAAAACAAAGCAGAAATTCTCAGGTCACTGGCCTTCATAAAGAGGAAAGTTAAAGGGAGGGATTGTGTGGCAAGCATGAATGTTTGTTACAAGTTTAGATTATTATAAGTGATGAAAACTTGAAGGCACAGAATTTCAGCAACTTATAACAGTTACTCATGATTATATTGTGAGTGTATATTCTCAACAGTGTGAAAGTGATTAAGAAATGGGAAGAAAGTGTGTCATGGTAATATTGAATGTTAAACAGCCAGAATTCACATTTAATTGATTAAATTACGGAAGCTATTTCGCATGGTGATTTTGATACTTAATGTGTTTCTTTTGTCTGAACACTTAGTGATGCGCTTATTCACTTTGTCCCCCTGAATCCACAAAGACATACTCTATGGCAGATGTTGACAATTTATTTAAAATCCATTAGCCCTTTTTATATACAGTAGTGAGGTTGATTACTTTGGTATTCAACCTCTTTTAATTTCTTTGGCCTGTCATAACCTTGCCCATTTGGTTACCATTACCATACTGTACTGGTTGTTGCCCTGATATTTCATACTGGTAATGGATACCGAAAGGTGCCAAGCATTTTCTATCTTTGTTGTACCAAGAATAATTATAAGCACTCATCAACTTATCCTTTTATGTTGTCATATGATTTTACCGGGAGAATCCTGCCAGTACTTAAGAAAATAACAGTATTTTTTATAGTATTCAGAATAAATAAAGCAATATCTTTGTTATTTTCTTATCACATTAATTTTAAGGGTAATATTAAGATGGTAGAAGAGACTATGTAAATATAATTGTGAACACACAAATTAACCCCTGTTTGGGATGTCACGTCAGTGTTGATATATTCCATACTTGCTGTCCAACCTTTGCATCACTTTCTCCCTTATCTTTCAGGTTTAGGGCGGTCTTTCATCCTCGAACTAGTCAGTGTTAACAATATGTTGTGGTGGTGGGAGATATTTTTTAGATTGTGCAAAGTAGTGCTGCCCCCTTTCTGCATTGAAGAAATATTAAAGAACTACAGTACAGTAATTCTGTATAGTACAATTACTGTACTATTTCTATTTATGTTTTTGGAATTTACAAACTCAATGCACCCTCAGAAATCAAATCCTTACTTCCTTCTGCACTGAAAGGTATAAACATTACACCCTGAACAAGGGAAGGAATGGGCTAGTTGGAGAAATAAATTTAATTTGTATGAGTGATAGTACCAGACCTACCCTGCATTAATTTCTTCACTCTCCATTTGTCTTGCAGTAATTTCATCATCCGACTATCCAGATTCTCTTTGTTTTACTAGTTTGTCGATCCACATATAATTACTGTATGCCATTCTGCCCCGGGAGAACATCAACAACAACTGTATGCTCCCTTTCCATATGCACCTACTACAATTTCATGTTGATCTGCATTGTTTTGTATAGTACCTGCATTTGTTAACATTTCACTTGTTTTGCCCTACCAGGATGTCCATCACTCCACACATGTCTGTGTGTTTGGATGTGTATATATGGTAGTCCAAGTGTGTAGGAGCAGGAACAATACAATCTCGTCACAACTGCATCTTCTCACCTCAGGTATGTTACCTTTTACCTGTCTCTTCAAGTTTTAGATAAAATGACAATTTTATGAGGAGCTGCTTTTAACTTGAAAGGAGGAACATATTGTTACTGAAAGTTGCTACACAATTGTAAACAACAATAATACGTATAGGAAAGTGGCTTTTAACCCACAAAAGTAGTATCATGTGTCATCATATTTTTCTTTATACTGGAGATGAATGACAAGAATATAGGGAATTATTTTTTTTTAATTGAAAAGGGCAAGTACCATAGACAAAATGCCCACTTGATGTCTTTATCTGTGATGGAAATTTTGTGAGGCCCACAATCGTGTTAATATTCCTTCAATATGTCGCACGCATTGTGTTTGAAAGAACATAAGTTATATGTAAGGATTCCAAGGAAGAAAGGTGAATGAAAGTATTCTACCCCAACAAGAATGGGTAATAGGTAGAAAAGTCGTATTTTTGAAAGAGTGAGAGTCTGGGTGAGTAGTGTTAAACGGGTAAAAATTAGTAGTCTAGCTTGAGAAGCGTTGTGCGTCCTCATGAGGGAATGAAGCACACACTAAAGAGCACTATCCAGTATAATTGTGATGGAAGAGATACTGATGAAACTTTGTGGCTATGAAATGAAAGGCCTTTGACTTAATTTTGCCCAAGAGTATTTGTGAAGATTGACCCACCACACACACGAGAGCTATACTTCATTCAGGAGTGGATGAGAGCACTGCAAAGACAAATGCTGTTGGTGTGGTGTCAGGGTCTGCCGTGAGTAAGGTTGTAGGCTGCCTATAGTGGCATACAGGGACTTCCATTAGTTCCATCTGCCTACCAGCGTTGGGGTTAGGAGAAGGGTACGGTAATACCTAACCATATACCGGTGTCCTTGTCTAGCCTAGTTATACATAGCGACCTGCTTTAGGCTGCTTAGCCAGTACTGGTTTGGATGTTGGTAGGTGGTCGTACTTGTAGTCTGATGATGATTTTGGTGGTGGCTAGGTTAAATGTCTTCCAAGTTAAACAGGCCTGGTCATTGGCGGCTTCTATTATCTTGGTGTCGCTCCTTGATTGACGTCTTTTTGTACTGCTGCTGATATTCTAGGCAGGGGGAAAGACGACGAAGCCCAGGCAGGTAGGATGAGGGATCGAGCGAAAATGAGACTGTGGCTGGAGGGGTGACTCGCCCAGAGCATCGTCGTTACATGTGGAACATTCGTTTCTCCTCTTTGTAAAGCTTTTCGAAGTGTCTGTTGTCTGGTTGTTATTTTTGAGGTTTGGGGTTGGTTGTGTCCTCCCGTTGGTGGTCTTGTCGATCCTTCATAAGAAGAGATGTTCAACAGAAGAAAAGTTTGTAGAAAGGCCACATGTCTTGAAGAAACGTATTTGTAAGCCGAGTTACATTACTGACTATCCCTTCTACCTCACACATGCCCACCGATTGCCTTCCTATGGCACCCATCGTGGTTCAATGGCTGGAGATTGACGCTTGGGAGTTACTTTAGCCTACAGGTTCTATTTCTAACCACTTCCAGAGTCTTACGGTATATACCACAAATTGATTAAAAATTGGACAATGTGTTAGTCTTAAATAATAAGACATACATTTTGGCAGGGGTAAAGAGTTGGAATCGTATTTCTTTATGTGATCAATTATTGTGTAAGGTACTTGAGGTGAAAACTTGGTTAGTGTTGGGAAATCTCCATTAATTTATGGAGAAAAATAGCCTTTGTGGAAGCTGTTGTGGAAATATTGATTCTAGACATGTAACGTGGACTCAATATTATTATTATTATTATTATTATTATTTTATTTCATGGTGTTTCGAATGAATTACCCTGTCCATCACTGATTAATATCTTATAAATATCAAACGATGTCAGTGAAAGATACGTGATACTGTACTTGGTGAGTCTGCTGATTCCTAAGTCTCTACTTTTTAGTTTTTAATCACAACACTGATATTGTGAACTAATGATTGGTCCAGTACTGTATTGGTGAAGGGAAAGGGCCGGAAGGAGGGGTATGGGGTCGGAGTAGTAACCTTAAAATGTCCTAAATTGTCCTTAACATTCTCATTAGCCTTCTGACTCGTGCATTTGGTATTTTGAGTTCCTCCAGTATCCAGTAGATGTACACTGGCACCATCTTGTCACTATTGTCTCTTTTCTTTGCTGTCGCACCTCTTTATCACATTTCTCGTTCTACATGGTTTTCCAGGCCAATAGTGGCGGTCTTTCATTTTTATATAAATCTGTTTCAAGTAGCCTACTGACTTATCCCCCTGGACTCTTGATCCCCTCGGACTCTTGATCCCCTCCATCACCTAGTGACTACCGCTTAGTACTTGTGTATCACAACCATTCCTGGTAGCATAAAAACGCTCTCCAACTCGGTACATGCACACTCTGCTTACTGCTGGGCCAAAATGCTAGTGGTGGGAAGGAGAATAACGCTTGGGTTATAACGATATAACTAACCATGGGATAACATTGGAAATAATCTCATTATCTTTCCCAGCTAATATAACCTTGTTTGTACTTAACCAACTCTAACCTAACTTAACCAAGCTGAATGCGTGCTTGTACTGGGTTGGGGAGTGTTTCTATGCTTCCTGGTAGTATATTGACATATGTAGGCTACACACCTGGCGTGCCAAGTTTTCAGGTTTCCTTTCTGGCCGCTCCATAGCTGCTGTTGTAGATAGTCGCTGATCTTCCTCCAAGGTAATCAATAAGGGTGTTCCTCAGTTTTTTTCCCCTATCCACTCCACTCGGTTTTACAACTACCCAGACTCTCTGTTTTGATCTCTAACAATTTACCTTTACATATATGAATTACAGTAATCTCCAGTATAAAATAAAGAGGGACATTTATACGATTGATATGTATGCATGAACTCTCCTGATGGCTACACACTATGCCAGGAAATTATCAACCTCAGTATGTGAATGGGGGATCTGTTTCGTTGTAGTGTATTGAGAGCTATGTAAACTCCACACACACCCATCCTCACCCCTTTAAAAAATGACCCGGTTAAATGGAGAAATAGGTGTTGAAGGGGTTCATCATGACCGTTTTAAGGATATGGTATACTTTTAGTTAATTAGAGTGCCTTGAGTCCTACATAATATGTCAGGGAACAGGACCATATCAACGATAATAATGATAATCCTGTTGCTTGAAATCGTTTGAAGGAATCTGCTGCTCCAGACTTATCAACACTGTCTACTACCCCCTTACCCCGATATAGTAGTCTGTAGTATGAGTTACCGGTATATCACTTAGCGTTACCCAGATGTAGACAACGAAAAAAGACATGGTGCTGAATAAGGTAATTTAAAATATATCAAATTGTGGTAATCTGTTCTTAGCTTTGGGTGATGATCACACGTATATTACATCAGTGTTGTTCACTGCTTTTCTATTCCAACTGTATGAGACAATGATAATTTTAGTGTGGAAATGTAGGCAAGTATTGCTGTCTCTGCTTAGCGAGGTCTACCCTTTTGGACTACTGCGTTTTCCTTTACCTTTACTTTGTACTTCATTTTTAGTTCGTATAAGACAAGAAGGTATTATAGGTGGCACTCATGGGTATCAGCGTGCAGGCATTACACAGCCAAATGTACTGATTGTAACTGCATAACAAAATACAGTGTGATGTATGGCGTCAATGACCTCCGGCCGTGTCTCTAAGCCAGTCAACTGAACACTGAAGAAGGGAAGGTAATGATGTAGGGCGGGAGAAAGTGGATATGTCATTCACGTTCCGTTTGACAGTATATTTATTCATTTAAAGGGAATAATCAGGCCATGTTATTGTATGCCTATATGGGTATGCTTTGTTTTGTGTACATTCTCAATCATGGGTCTGTCTGTTTGTCTGTCTACCCGAGTGCGAATAATGCGCGGGGAAAACAAGACACCCGCCAGTATAAGTTTTTGGCGGGAAACCCAGATGGCGCCTCCTGGTGTTGCCGCCGCTTGTCTCTGTAATATCCGGGGAAAACTAAGGGAAAAAAAAGGGGGCGAGGTGCGCGGAAGTTATTGATCTGAGGGAGGGGAGGGGGGGGCGACTCCACAAGCAAGGTGTCGTTTGTGTTGAGGCGGCGGGACACTGTGACCTGCAACACTCCCTCCCACTCGCTCTCTCTCTCAGGCCTTACCTCCACCACCACCACCACCACCGCTAGCTAGATTGCACCCGCGCGCGCTTTCTTACCCAGCCATTTTATTTTTCTTCTTGTTCGCTTTGCATTGTCTATATTTTGGTGTCACTTATTAATTGATCTTTGTTAGTACTGCTTTACCTATATATACGTCTGCATAGATTATTATATGGTATTAAGCCACTACCGATATTAAAGACATAGTTAAAAGCCCTGCATAAGGTAAAGTTGTTTGGCCTAAACAGAGTAGGCTGTAATCATTAGAATCACAGAGATGAAGGATATGAATACTTTTTTTTTTTTTTTTTTAATCAAGGCATCTTTTCAATGGGTAATAGATAGGCTACTCGGTTTAATACTTGTTTATGGACAGTAGTATCGTATGGTTGGTAACTTGGCACCGTGAGACATTCCTCCCACACACTCGCATCTACCACTATAACCATTAGGTATAAATTCACCATCCGCTGACTATCATTTCATTTCTAGCAGCTGATTCCTTAGGTCAGCACTAAACCAAGGCAAGATTATAATGTAGCATAATAGACGACTATCAAAAGTACAACTGGACGTGAATCTTGACATAGGGCGTTTTGTAGTGGGTGATATGTTATTTGTGGGTATAATGTGTTTTGTGGGTATTTTGTTCAGTTGGTAATGTGTTTTGTGGGTATAATGTGTTTTGTGGGTATAATGTGTTTTGTGGGTATTTTGTTCAGTGGGTAATATGTTTTATGGGTATAATGTGTTTTATGGGTATAATGTGTTTTATGGGTATAATGTGTTTTATGGGTATAATGTGTTTTGTGGGTATAATGTGTTTTGTGTGTAATCCGTTCTGTAGGTATTTTGTTCAGTTGGTATTTTGTTCAGTTGGTAATGTGTTTTGTGGGTATAATGTGTTTTGTGGGTAATGTGTTTTGTGGGTATAATGTGTTTTGTGGGTATAATGTGTTTTGTGGGTATAATGTGTTTTGTGTGTAATCCGTTCTGTAGGTATTTTGTTCAGTTGGTATTTTGTTCAGTTGGTAATGTGTTTTGTGGGTATAATGTGTTTTGTGGGTAATGTGTTTTGTGGGTATAATGTGTTTTGTGGGTATAATGTGTTTTGTGGGTATAATGTGTTTTGTGTGTAATCCGTTCTGTAGGTATTTTGTTCAGTTGGTAATGTGTTATTTGGGTATAATGTGTTTAGTTGGGTAGTGTTCAGTGGATAATGTGTTATGCTTGGATTAGAAGGCTTATATATACATTCCTTCAAATCAATCCTAACAAACGTATATAATATCGTCTACGTACTCATGCACTCAGCTATATAATCTGTCTCATGGCTTAGATTATTCAAAATATATCCATTAATATTATTGTTATTACAAATTGATGAGTTATACGTTTGGGTATTCAGACGTAAAAAAAAAAAAAAAAAAAAAAAAAAAAGACCAATTATAAACGTACCATAATTCGTACCGTATTAGAATAAAATATATTCGTATATTTTCGTATTAGCATAAAATATATTCGTATATTTTCGTATTAGAAAAAAAAATGCATGTTCAGCAATAGAATTTTTAAGTACAATCCCCTGTCAGTCGCTCTGTCCGTTGTTAAGGTTCCTGTGATCGTGTGTGTACGAGACCTGGAGGCTTCTGATTCCTCCTGACTATGCCACGAAACAAGCTCCCATAATGTAGGTGGTGTTTCGTGGCAATATATGAAAGACTCACTAACGTCCAATATTCTGACTACATCACGTGGGTCCTGAAGGTGGTAGGCTAATTCTTTTTTGGTGCATTGGAATGCCTTGATTCCTCCGAAGTATGCCAGGAAACTGGACCAGAAGAGTAAATATAATAAATAGTGTCCTGTTGCTGGGAATAGTTTGGAGGATTCAGTTGCTCCAGATTTACCAACACAAAACTTCACCCTTAATTACACCGCCCCTCCCCGAAGGCAGGCGGTGTATTGTTTTCGGTGCCGGATATTTATTTATTTATTTATTTATTTATCTGTTCGTGTGTTTGTTTATGGTCTAGCGTCCACAGGTTTATCCGTATGATGTTCATTTTTTTTCTATTGATAAATATTCATCATAAAACAAAATGATTAACTTTTGAGCAAAATCGGTCGAAGGTCAAGGTCACAAAAAAATAAAATAACAAAGGGCGAGTGGTCGCTGTTGTGGGGGAAATGATCTTTATTAAGGGGCGGTGTTGGCATCGAATGATGTCTTGTTGTAATATGAGTGAGGTGACCGCCACTCTATATAATATACCTTACTGTAATACTCGTCTGGACAAGAGCATATAAGGGAGTAGTACAGTGTTGGTAAATCTGGAGCTACTAATTAGATTCCTGCAATCTATTTCAAGCAACAAGACACCATCATTATTTGTTATTCTTGGCCTTGCTTTCTGGCATACGAATTTTGGAGGATACAAGACTCTCAATTGAGCTAAAAGTCATCTTCTTTGATGGAATTGAAGGGTTAGTGATTCTTCCAAACTGTACCAACAAAAACATTGCCTCTGTATACGAACAGTGTGTGTACAGTTACTAAAGTGAAGAGATGCTGAAAGACAGTATGACGAAAATTTTATCCTAGACCTGACACTCTCAATCCAAAAATTGTATCCAGGCCTTGTTGAAGTATGGAATCATTTGACATACTAGTGAACCAATTACAACGCTTATTCTGTATTATATTGACTTGAGCTCGCTTAATTAATGCTCGATCAGGCTATTCGAATCAAGCCTGGATACATATTTTGGATAGAGAGTGTAGACGAGTACAGTCGGCCTGAGGAATTCATACACAGATCATGGGTTAAAAATGGTCTTTATTCTACACATACTACCAGAAGAGCAAAAAATAATGGTGTTCTGTTGCTTGGAATAGTTTGGAAGATTCAGTTGCTCCAGAATTACCAACACAAATCTCTCCCTTTAAGGAATTTTATACTGGGAGGAGCTAAGCATTTACCACCGCAGCTGTGCCACGAATTCCTGTGTCCAACTGTACATACATACATACATACATACATACATACATACATTAGTGAGCGAGTAGGGTTGTGTGTGAATATTAGGATGTGCGTCATACGTGTACTAATAGAGTTAATTTATGTCAGTGAGTCACGGTGTGTGTGTGTGTGTGTGTGAGAGAGAGAGAGAGATTTCATTGGCCGTGTGTAATAATCTGTGTGTGTGTGTGTGTGTGTGTGTGAGATTTCAATTGCTGTGTGTGTTTTCAATAAAATTAGTATGTGGGTTTGTGTGTGTGTGTGTGTGTGTGAATGTAGGAGCCACATGCAAACACAAAATATCAAGGAGAATTGGTGAGTAAAATGGTATAGGAAAATACATATATATACAGTATACAGTATACCAGGCAGCTTTTGGTTGGGTCAGTGAAATGGATACCACCAGTGTTTGTGTGTGTGTATATATATTTTTATTTAAACGTTTCTCTCCTCCACTCTTTCATTGCCTTCATCAGGTTTTATGTGCGAGCAGTATTTCTCTCTCTCTCTCTCTCTTTCTCTCTCTTTCTCTCTTTCTCTCTTTCTCTCTTTTTCTCTATCTCTCTTTCTCTCTCTCTCTCTCTCACTCTCTCTCTCTCTTTCTCTCTCTCTTTCTCTCTCCATCCATCCATCCATCCATCCATTCATCGAGGCTTTGAAAATACTCTCGGCCTTTCTCCCTAATCTTCTTAAGGACCCTGTGATCGTGTATGAGACTTGGTGGCTTCTGATTCCTCCTGACTATGCCACGAAACAAGCTCCTTCCATATGGGTGGTGTTTCGTGGCAATATTTGAAGGACTCATTGACCTCCAATTTTCTGACTTCATTGCAGGGTTACTTTATTTACACGTACACTTTTCCATTCCTTCTTTGTGTGTGTGTGTGAGAGAGAGAAAGAGAAAGAGAGAGTGAGAGTGTGTGTGTGTGCGTGCGTGCGTGCGTTTCGAGTTACTGCACCTCACGTTCCCACCGTTCTCTGTCCAAAAATGTGTATAATGTGTAACGTTTGGTGTAGCTAAAGAAGATAGTTGTTTCCTTTCCCTGTTCACTAATGTCCAATTAGTTAGTTACAAATACACAGTCTATTTCTTAAACTATTCGTAGGTAAATGTAGAATGATTGATACAGATAGAAAAGCTGAAATGGGAATGCTTGGATTGATGAGGTATAGGTAAGTAGGGAGGTAGATAAATGAATGAATCGAAGGGTCCATTGTAATTATAGGTTGATAGACATATTGATTGCAAACAATGATTACTTGGATATAATAGATGAGTATATAGATGCATGATAGCCTTGGCAATCTAGGGTTAAACACATAGGTAGAGTGTCAAGTAGGCTCTACTGAAATGCGAAATATAGGTTTATCAAAGTAAACTTCTTGTTATCTAAGTGCATGTCAGTCAGAGCTAACAGTCGGAGGTCTGCCTATGATAAATCAAGTTAGTTTTTATTTTTGAATGTATAAAGTATATATATAAACTGTGTGTATATATATATATATATATATATATATATATATATATATATATATATATATATATATATATATATATATATATATATATATATATATATAAACTGTGTATATATATGGCATGAAAGTCATTCTGTGAGTACCTAACTTAACTTACTTGTCCACCTGACGTGACCTACCTGCACTTTAGTTAATTGTCCCACACACACACCACTTAAACCTTGGCTATTTCACCTTTATATTAAGATAGACATACAAGTAAATATATACGTACAGTACATCACCTCAAAAAATCATTTAAAGTTAGCCAATATATTTATTAAATATGTGTGTGTGTGTGCCAGAAACATCTGTGGATTGAATTAATTAACCAGCTGGGTAAATAAATATCTTCTTATTCAGAAAGAGGAGATGTTACAGCCTTCGTGACGCAGTGGTAAGAGCATCAACATTCACAGCCATATACCAGGCGTGCATGTACAGGGTTTAATCATCCTGGCCACCACGAAGGAGGTCACGTCATATACAAAGGTTTTCCATAAAGTCATACCCTGATTTCATACCTTTATTACACACAAATCTGGGTAAGACTTTATGGACACCCGGTACAATATAGTCGTTGTTCCTACCTAAAAAAAAAAATAGCATAGTAGAGAGTTTGAATCATTACTGGTGGGGGGTTTCCTCTTATGAATTGTATCCATAAGGTTATTTATTAATTAAGGGAAGAATACAGTGTGGTAAATCTGGAGAGAATGATTCCTCCAAAACTATATATATGGTACCTCCAGAACATCATTGTCATCTTTGTCAATTGATTCTGTTTCCTGGCATACTTTGGAGGAATCAAGAGTATCTGGTTTCTGTATTGGATACCCTCTGCTTCAAAGAGTCTCGAAGGACTACAGCAGGAAAAGAAGGGATGAAAAAGGAGAAAAATAGGGAGGGAATAGAGAATTATTGAAGAGGGATTGGAGAGGAGTATGATGGGAATGAAGATAAAAGATAGAGCACGAAGGAGTGAAAGAAAGGGTAAAAATGACGTGTGTGTGTATGTGTGTGAGAGAGAGAGAGGGAGGGAGGAGGGAGAGGCAGATGGAGAGAGGCGGGGGAGAGAGAGGGGGGGAGGGAGGGAGAGGGAGAGAGAGAGAGAGAGAGAGTATATGATGGGAGAAGGGGTAAGAAATAAAGGAGAATGGGAGGATGTGGGTCGGGGTTTAGGATGATGATTAATGAAATGTGAGGGAGGGGAAGGCATGAGACAGAAGCCACTACTGTTTCATCCCATTATTAACAGGAGGTCCAATGAAGAGACGATAATATTTAGATGTAGAGAGAGACAGAAACTGATAAAGGAGAGTGGGGAGATAAAAGTGGACGGTAGTAAAATAGGGTCTAGGAGGAAAGTGATAAAGATGAGAGACAGACAGAAAGACAGTGATAAGAGAAAGGCTAAAACAGAAAGTGACAAGGAAATGTAGACAAAAATAATGGAAATAAGTTATAAAGAGAAAGGTGAAAAAGTGGCAGAGAGAAATGTAGAGAGAAAAGTAGACTAAAATAAAGAAATGTGACCATATAAAAAAGGAATAAAGGTAAACGTAGGTAAATCTAGAGAAAAGAAAAGAAAAAAAAAGAAAGAAAAACAGTTATAAAGAGATGTGAGAAAGGAGTGATAAGGCTTACAAAGTGAGAATTATATAACGAGAGAGAGAGAGAGAGAGAGAGAGAGAGAGAGAGAGAGAGAGTGTGCCATCACACATAGTGGCACCAACACATTGGAAACAAGCAAACTGCCTGCCCTCAACTTCTCTCCGTTCACTACCCAAGGAGATCGTAATTTTGGTGGTGGTGGTGATAGTGATGGTGGTGGTTGTGATGTTGATGGTAATGGTGGTGATGGTTGTGGTAGTGGTCAGTAAACTTTGGGAACTTTCTGAAGCATACGACACACGTTTGTCTGTCTGTCTGTCTGTCTGTCTGTCTGTCTGTCTGTCTGTCTGTCTGTCTGTCTGTCTGTCTGTCTGTCTGTCTGTCTGTCTGTCTGTCTGTCTGTCTGTCTGTCTGTCTGTCTGTCTGTCTGTCTGTCTGTCTGTCTGTCTGTCTGTCTGTCTGTCTGTCTGTCTGTCTGTCTGTGTTGTCATGTCAGTCTCACTCAGTTTATTAAAGACCCTGTGATCGTGTATGAGACTTGGTGACTTGGTGGCTTCTGATTCCTGCCGACTATGCCACAAAACAAGGTCCTCCAATGCAGGTGGCAGTAAGTAAAAGACTCGCTAAAACTCCAATTTTCTGACTACATCACGGGGTCCCTTTAATTAAATGGCTTCAGTACGGTGTATGCTTATAAACATACAAATTAATGCGTGTAATACTCACATTCTACATTTGCGACTTGGGTTTATTGTAGTCGTATTTGAAGCACAAATGTTTTTGATTTTAATTGAACTTTGAACTTTGAATTTGTCGTATTATTTACTTTGGCATGAGCTATATTATATATGTATATATAAGGCAGAACAAATGAACAAGCAGTGATAATATGGAATAGATATAAGAATAAGAGAGAAAATTAGGCAAAATGAATTATTTAATTAGAATGAGTGGATGAGATGTGAAGTATGAGAGGAAGTATAGGAATGAAATGGAAATCAATTAAAAGGGAGAGTAAGACAGAAAATGTGCGAGGGGGTAATATAAGAATGAAAAAGATTGAAATGGAGTAAAATTAAAGGAATGAAAGAGTTAGGTAGAGACTGTAAGAGAGAGTAGGAGGGAGGGGGGGAGAAAAATGGAATGAGACTGTGAGATGGAGTAGGGAGGGAGGGAGGGAGGGAGGTAGGAAAACCCGGAGACACAAGTGAAGGTATTGATCTGTGCTTCGCCTCGCCCAAAATATTCATTATTTGGGGGAGCCCTCGTGGTGATGCTGCATTGAATATTAATCCCAGCCGGCAGTGTGTGAGGGGCGTGATGGAGGCTGGTTGGCAGGGGAAGGATGCTGAGGGTAGTAGGGTGGGGTGGGGTGGGGTGGGGTGGGGAGGTTAGAAAGGAAGGTAGTGAGGTGGAGAGATGATAGAAGATGGTGATGGAGGCTTGTTGGAAATGGAATGATGTCGAAGGCAGTGGGGTTGGGATAGTGAAGAGGTGTTGACGGAGGTTAGAAAAGAGGGTAGTGGTAGTGAGGTTAAGAGATGATAGAAGATGGTGATGGAAGCTTGGTGGGAGGGGAAGAATGCTGAGGGTAGTGGGGTGGGGTGGGGATGGTGAAGAGGTGTTGGGGATTCTTGGTGGGAATAGGGGAGGTTGTAAAGGAGGGTAGCGGTAGTGAGGTTAAGAGATGAGGTGAGGTTAAGTGGTCTAAGAAGGATAATGATTGTAAGGTTAGAAGATGTTAGAATAGGAGGATGGGATTAAAATTGCGTTGTTAGTAAGGTTTTGGGATGTAAAATGGTTAGTGTTTAGGATAGATGGTAGTAGAAGGGTGTGGTTACTGAGATTAGAGGGTGTTAAAAGACTGGTGGTGAGGATAAGGGTAATAGAAGGAAATAGTATAAGTAGTAGGGTGACAATAGTGCATAGGGGTAACATTTGAAAATAAGAGAAATTTAATAAACATTTAATATCCGTATTTATAATGTAAATACAATTTCAACAATAAGACAACAGTAATAGGTGTAATTTCATACTATTCTCAATTGAACATCATCCCTATAATACCAATATAGTTAACAGTAATGGGTTGACGGGGTGATTATATAAATAACTCGTAGGTTAACTGGTTAGAACAAGAAACCGAAAACTAGACAGACAGACAGACAGACATAGAACCAGACAGACAAACAGACAGACATAGAACCAGACAGACAAACAGACAGACATAGAAACCAGACTGACAGGCAGGCATAGAAAACAGAGACAGACATAGAAAACAGAGACAGACAGACAGATAGACAGACATAGAAAACAGACAGGCATACAGACAGACAGACATAGAAAACAGACAGGCATACAGACAGACAGACAGACAGACAATGGCCACAATAACGAGTATAACACCTGTATAACGAGGGTAATACTTGTTTAACGAGGCCAAAACCACCACCACCACAAACACACACACACAGTACAAAGCAAAGCAAAGCAACAAAACAAACAAATATATATATACCCAAACCACAACAATACTCTACAATATATTAAGGAAATCATTCTTTGTTGGTGAATTGGAAGGAGACTCTGATTCCTCCAAACTACCATGGACGAAATTAATCCCCTACTCGTACCATTAAGGGGAGAGTATACTTTTGATAATTGGAGTGCCTTGATTCCTCCAAAGTATGCCAGGAAACAGACCCAGATGAAGATATATAATGGTATCCTGTTGCCTGGAATAGTTTGGAGGTATCATAATCTCCAAAAATGTCAAAACTATACCCTCCCCTTAAGGGTATATGTTTAGTTTCTCTCTGGTATAGTTAGGAGAAATCAGTAGCTTATCAATTTACCAACATGAGAATCTTACCTTATATAGAACATTCAGGCTGGCTCCATGGTCCGTCGGGTGATGCACACGTAGACGTCCTGATTTTTGTGTTGTTTTGTTTTAATTGTGGACTTTTTGTTGTTTATAATGATTGTGTTGAAGGGGAATCTCTCTCTTTCTCTCTCTTTTTCTCTCCTCTTTTTTCTCTCTCTCTCTTTCTCTCTCTCTCTCTTTCTCTCTCTCTCTCTCTCTTTATGTCTTTCTCTCTTTCTCTCTCTCTCTCTCTTTCTCTCTCTCTCTCTCTCTTTCTCTCTCTCTGTCTCTCTGTCTCTGTCTCTCTGTCTGTCTGTCTGTCTGTCTGTCTGTGTGTGTGTGTGAGTTAGTAACTGTCTCTGAATTGCTGATTATGTCACGAAACAGAAGGTATCGTTTGAGGAGTGTGTAGCCTCGAGTTCACCCCAAAACATGACACACATCTATATGGGACGGACAGTGAATCGAAATAAGGTTACAGAGTCCTCCAAATCACGCCGAGAAACAGGAAGCCCCAACTAGTGTATATATATGACCTAACAATTTGAAGGAACCCGTTGTCTCCAAGTACCGTAGCCAGCATCACGTCAGGTGCCACCAAAAACTCAATTATTTCTGAACATTTTAATTGCTGTGGTTTCCACCAAAAAATAAAATATATTTCCACTCCAACTCTCCTACTCACCTTCGTGCTAAAAATAAAAAAAAAATCCATTCGTGTTTGGTGTTAGATCCCATGATAATCAAAGTGATCTAGTAGATAAATTCTTTTGTGGGTGTGTTTCTTTATGTTGGAATAAAGAGTGAAGTGCCTGAGAGTATCATCCACACGATATAACATTCCAGTACACCCGTGATACGTAATCCCTGACCAGAGACGAACGGCAGGCACACCACACACACACACACACACACACACACACACACACACACACACACACACACACACACACACACACACACACACACACACACACACGCACTCTGAATTCGAACTCAGCCTCTATAAGTGTACTGAGTGGGGAAATGAGCAATACCAAGCGATTCGAAGCTTTCTGCTCCTCACACACTGGTCAGAAATTATGTATCACAACTGTACAACATATTATCATTATTATACTCTACACCTACACAACACAACAGTACACTTACCAGAACAAGGGAATACTAAGCATGATGCAGTTAGAACACTTTGTGAAACGTTAAACATTAGCACAACCCAACCATCCCACCCAGCAGTAGCAAAACGGTATGGATTGCATTTTTATATATCCACGACACGGTACAATACAATATACTAAAATACTATATATATGCCACACCACACAATACAACACACACCCCTACCACACACCCCTACAACACACCACACACCCCTACAATAACACACCACACAACACCAAACCCCAATCACAACATCTGTCAGCAACACTGTAACACACACACACACACACACACGAGCTTACCTCTGGCTTAGCATCAGATTGGGCCGACCCGCTTAGCACTCGATTTATATTACGACTAATGGCACCATATTTAATTTATATAGAGCCCCACCACCCAACGCCACATTTTGGATGGCTAATTAAGCGAGGTGGGGCAGGGGAATGATGGGGAAGATAGGGTGAGTGTTGTGTTGTGATGTGATGTGATGGAGGAGGTATACAGTAGTTAGGGTGAGAGTTGTGTTGTGTTGTGTTGGTGAGGGTATAGTTGGAGTGTGTGTTGAGGGAAAGATGGGGAGGATAAGGTGCGTGTTGTGTTGTATTGGAGGGGGTAGAGTTGGAATGTATGTTGTCGAAGAGGTAGGGTAAGTGTTGTTGGAAATAAAGAGTGTTACATAGCTTTGGGGGGGGGGGGGTTGGATAAGGAAGGGGGATCCTTATGTGTTAAAGAGGAGGGGTGGTGTGTGTTGCAGGGGCCGAGCGGATAGGGCAGGGCATGCACTGGACTCGAAGAAATCTGAAGGTCGGGAGATGGAATTAAGGGGCCATTACAGTGCTAGTAAATATAGGGCTGTCTTCTTCATCCTCAGTCAATTAATCTGAGACGTGTTTTTGTCATCCAAGCGCGGCAGACAAAAACTGACATTGATACATAATAAGTGTTTTTGTCGCCAAGCGTGGGATTGGGAAGCTAAAGGGAAGTGAATACAGTATCTGTGGTACTTTACATGTTAAACGCACATGCTTAATACACTAAATTTGCAATGCAGCATAATAATTACCTCTCCCTATATAAAGGTAGCAAGGTTATTGAATTTATGAAAACAATAAACCCTTAACACCATTTACTATAGTTCTCATCAATTTTGACTCCTATATGCTTCTCGGTGTGTACTAGATTTTAAGTATCACCATGGTGAGCATAAACTTTGATCATGAGCATAATGAAAAGCAGTATAAACCTAAAGTTATGTTATATGCAATAACATCACTTTCGTATGCCTTCAGGAATGAAAGTAAATGTATTGTACTCTAAACTGTAATTATTTTCTTGAAATGTGTTGAACTGGTTCTATTTTACAGCTTGTTGCACTTAAATTTCATGTGTATTCACTGTCTTCATGTCATTGTGGTCTGCTATATGCATTATTTAATTTCCCAAGAACAGACAAGCTGCCCCAATCACTGTTCTGGACCTGTCTTGCTTGGATACGAAGACAGTCTTGGTTTCAGAGGCTGTAGTACTGTACGCTTGGCTCGTCTTCTTATCCCTTTGGGTGACAACAGCAGTACCGTATACCAAATCTTGGTTTCACCCAAGCAATATTCGTATCCGATGGACGACAAAAAGAAGCCTGTGTGGTTAGATGACCGTTCGATAATCGTCGTGTGTGTGTCTGTCTGTCTGTCTGTCTGTCTATGTGGTGTGTGTGTGTGTGTGTGTGTGTGTGTCTGTCTGTTTGTGGTGTGTGTGTGTGTGTGTGCAAGTTGGTGAAGTCCAAGGCCACGGTAATGGATTCCAGAGGCCTATATATCCAGTGTATGAACATAAAAGATATAAGGGGAAGGTGGATGATGTGTGTGTGTGTGTGTGTGCGCTGGAGTGTTTGTCCAAGGGAGAGGTGGGATGTGTGTATAGCGAGTGGAGTGCGTGTGTTTGAAAGAGGGGAGAGGAGGGGGAACTTTGCATGGAAGGCCTAGGGATTGGAAGGGTTGTGCGTGCGTGTGCGTTTTGTTTAAGCGTGTGTGTGTGTGTGTGTGTTTTGTTTAAGTGTGTGTGTTTTGTTTAAGCGTGTGTGTGTATGTGTGTGTGTGTGCTTTGTTTAAGCGTGTGTGTGGTGTGTGTGTGTCATATTTAATGGTGGGAGTAGATGGGAATGATGAAAAAGAGGATGGATGGAAGTTTGTAAGAGTTAGTTAAGGTTATAAGAAGCTGGAATGATTGTGTTTAAGTAAGTAAGTAAGTAAGTAAGTAAGTAAGTAAGTGTGTATGTGTGTGTGTATAGATGGGAGCTATAAAGTTGTTAGAGATAAAGGTTATGACTCTGGGATGGGGTAAAAGTGGAGGGTTGTGAGGGATGGTGTTGATTGGGTGATGATGTGGTGGTGGGAGGGTATTTGTAAGAAGTGATAAAGAGGAGGCAATCTTTTTATGAAGGAATGGGAGGGGTGGTGAATTGAAGAGGGTGTAAAAAGATGGTACTGTACATGGTTAGAAGATAGGTAGGTAGGTAGATAATTGTATAGGTAGATAGGCTGGATGGATAGACGTTTTTAGATAAATTGGCAGATAGATTGATGGGCTGGTAAGTAAGAAAATAGTGAAATAGTTAAATTACTATAAAATGATATTAATAGGTTGATAGATAGGTAGATGAGTCTGTATATTGATGGTCTAATTGGTTGTTAATATAGCTAGGTAAAAAGATAGATAGGCAGGTAAGCACGCATTTAACCAGGTAGGTAGGTAGGGAGGGAGGTAGGGAGAGAGTGAGTTATAGGTAGGTACAGTCATGGACAGTAATAATCATCCACATGGAGGTTATTCAAGTAAACGTTTGATAGTTTTCCTCTGTTTGTTTACTTTTAAGCTTTCCAATAAATAGGCTAAGTATCATATAATAATTTACTACAAACAGGTACTCACTATTCAAAACAATGGCATCATAATTATGAAAACGTGAAAACGACATTAATCAGTAATTTGTTTGAGTCATCCACATTTGTATTGAAACTTGTGTCTACGACTGTACGTATAGGTAGGTTGGTAGGTAGGTAGGTAGAAATGTAAAATGATAGATGGGAGGAATGCTAGGTGGAGAGCCAGTGGTAGAAAAAGCTTTATATTGTCGGAGGGGTTTCTCTCTCTTTCTGTCTGTGTGGGTGTGGGTGTGGGTGTGTGTGTGTGTGTGTGTGTGTGGGTGTGTGTTTCAGTGCTTGTACGTGTGATTATGTGTGGACATGCGTTAGTTTGTGTATGTGTGAAATTGAGAGAGAAAATAAGAGACAAATTCAAATGAACACAAAATATATCAATCACAGAAGAGAGATAGACAAGATAGACAGAGGCACAGACGAACAGGGAGACAGTCGAGGGTAAGAAAGAGATGGCAAAATAAACAAAGAGACAGAGATATACGAAGACAGAAGTGAAGAGGTAGATAAACAAATAAACAAACAAACACACAGACAGACAGACAGGGACGGTGGAAAAATTGATGCCTGAGAGAGAGAGAGAGAGAGAGAGAGAGAGAGAGAGAGCTAAGGGTGGGAAGGGACCTGAGTGAGGGAATAAAAAGAGAGAACTAGAGAGTGAGAGAGGGGCGGGAGGCGGCTGGACAGAGATTGAAAGAGGAAGGGAGGGTGAAATAGCTCGAGAGAGAGAGAGAGAGAGAGAGAGAGAGAGAGAGAGAGAGAGAGAGAGAGAGAGAGAGAGAGAGAGAGAGAGAGAGATAGGAACGATGCAAACAGAAGACAACAAAAAATAGAGACACATAAAGGTGACAATCAAATTGACAACACCATAAACAGATAAACAATGACACACAACGTAAATAAATAACAAAATAATGAAAATGAAAAGGAGACAAAAAAAAAAAACATACAGTAGGTCCATGAAAGCAGAGGAAATGATAAAAAAAGAGAGAGAGAGAGAGAGAGAGAGAGAGAGAGAGAGAGAGAGAGAGAGAGAGAGAGAGCGAGAGCAGGGGGGGTCGGCCATGCAAGCCAATTAAAACTGTTGAGGCGAGAGTGCCCCCCCCCCCTCCGTCTCCCCCTCCCCCTTTTCCCCTTCCACCTCCCACAGGCCTGACAACATGGCAAGGTTGGTCGCACTACTGTACTGTACATACCTTGCTACCTCCGCCCCTACAATACACAACACAACACAACATAACACAACACAACACAACATAACACAACATAACATAACCACGTCACTCACAACACAACATAACACAACACAACACAACACAACACAACATAACATAACCACGTCACTCACAACACAACATAACACAACACAACACAACACAACACAACATAACATAACCACGTCACTCACAACACAACATAACCACGTCACTCACAACACAACACAACACAACCATGTCACTCATAACACAACACAACCATGTCACTCATAACACAACACAACACAACCACTTCACTCATAACACAACACAACACAACATAACATAACCACGTCACTCACAACACAACATAACCACGTCACTCACAACACAACACAACCATGTCGCTCACAACACAACACAACATAACACAACATAACCACGTTGCTCACAACACAACACAACACAACCATGTCACTCATAACACAACACAACACAACCATGTCGCTCATAACACAACACAACACAACCACTTCACTCATAACACAACACAACACAACCACGTCACTCACAACACAACACAACACAACCACTTCACTCATAACACAACACAACACAACCATGTCACTCACAACACAACACAACACAACCACTTCACTCATAACACAACACAACACAACCACTTCACTCATAACACAACACAACACAACCACTTCACTCATAACACAACACAACACAACCACTTCACTCATAACACAACACAACACAACCACTTCACTCATAACACAACACAACACAACCACTTCACTCATAACACAACACAACACAACCACGTCACTCATAACACAACACAACACAACCACGTCACTCATAACACAACACAACACAACCACGTTGCTCATAACACAACAACACAACACAACACAACACTCATTTCAATCGTAAAATACTTCACTGAAATGTAAAACACTACAAAAATATTAATCACTGAAAGCACACACACATACACACACACAAACAGCGTCATGCACACACAACACAACGTCATACACACACACACATAAAACAGCGTCAAACACACAAAAAAAACACAGCAATACTCATCGCTCACCACACCAAAAATACTCACCACTCACATCTACGACACTCACCACCCCCACTCATCACTCCTAGCACTACTTCAACAATACTCACTTACACCAACCAGATTAATCGCTCACATCCTCCATAGTCACCTTCCACAACACAACATGGCCAGTGCTCAGGACGCTACTCACAACACTAGGTATCATCTTGAGAATTATCTATAGATGTACAGGGTCGTGATATCGGTATTTCATAATAATAATAATAATAATAATAATAATGATAATAATAAAAACAATTAAAATAATAAATTATATTAATAATAATAATAATAATAGTAATAATAGTAATAACAATAATAACAATAATAATGATGATGATGATTATAGTAATAATAATATTAATAATGGTAATGATAATGATAAAGAAAATAATACTAATATTAATGATAATAATAATAACTTATTAATCATATTAGCCAATGTTTTAACAGTGTGGATTTCTTGTTGGTTAATTGAATTGACAACTAATTCCTCCAGCTTTCCACGAAACACAACCCGATTTCTACACTGTGGCATTATTTTGTTTCCTTGGTGTCATTTGAGGGAACCAGCAGCCATCCAATTCGTCCATAACAAAAAATTGATGGTTAGTGAGTCCTTCAAACAAAGTCACGAAACACCACCTACATTGAAGGAGCTTGTTTCGTGGCATAGTCAGGAGGAATCAGAAGCCTCCAGGTCTCGTACATGATCACACAGGGTCCCTTGATTCCTCCTAAGTATGTCAGAAAACAGGACCAGATGAACAAACATTAATGGTGGCCTGTTGCCGGAAATGGTTTGGAGGAATAAGTTGCTCCAGATTTACCAGCACTGCACAAACCCCCTTGTGCTTATCCAACTCAAAAGTATCAAAAAATATCTATATAAAATTCTGGGGAAAAAAAAAACACGTCGGAGGCTGAATATACCTTTAAAAAAATAATCATATAATCCGGGTAAAAGTGTATAGCAAACTCAAAAACATGAACTTTAAATAATATACATTTCAGGGAAAAGTACTTGTTTAATCAGGCATCAAGCGAGCTTTTAAATACCTTCTTTTATTTGTTGTACGGCACAGAATGAGCCCATGAAAAAAAATGTATATGTACACTGTCACAATATACGTACGTGTAAAATATATATATATATAGGGTGCACATGTATATATACCTGCACACACACACACACACACACACACACACACACACACACACACACACACACACACACACACACACACACACACACACACACACACACACACACACACACACACACACACACTCAGTAGTTTCGTTTCTAGCTCTTTATTGCATTCCACTAACATTCACCAGAGGTCTAAAAATGCCAAACAAAAGCTGGTCAGGTCAAGCTTTGGCTCACACACACACACACACACACACACACACACACACACACACATATATATATATATATATATATATATATATATATATATATATATATATATATATATATATATATATATATATATATATATATATACTAGCAGCGATACCCGACGTTGTCCGGGTGAAGATCCTACATGTGGTTTTGTCAATAAATTTCCTCTAATTATTTGTATGTGAACTTATTAGGAGGGTGATCTATCTATAACTATATCTATATCTATCTATCTATCTATATATATATCCATCTATCTATATCTATCCATCTATCTATATATATCTATCTATATCTATCTATCTATATCTATCTATATATCTATCTATTTATCTATATATATCCATATCTATCTATCTATCTATCTATCTATCTATACTGTGCCTAAAACGTGTTGTTGTTGTCTGCATAACGAGAACATCTGTCTGGAAAAGGAATATAATTATTATCTGACATTTAAAAAAACAAAACTCTGTGAATGAAAATGAGACAAAAAAAAAAAATAATGAAAATCCCAGTTAAATATTGGGAACCACAATACTTCCTCCAGACATGTTACCCCTTAGTGGAGTATTTATCACCTGTAAAAATGTGGGCAGTACTATATAGTAATAATAATAATAAGTGTTTTGGTGCGCCTTCGGACCCGTGGCAATGATTTTCCTCTCTTTGCCTGTTGTTACTCCTTTCCTTCATTTTTTTCCTTCGTTCTTGCCGTCTCTCCTCTCTTTGTTTCTTCTTTCATTTTTTTTGTATTATCTTTTCTTCATTATTTTTCTCATTAGATCAATTATTGGGGAAGTACGTACAGTGTTGGTAAATCTGGAGCCTCTGATTCCTCCAATCTATTCCAGGCAACAGTACACCATAACTTTTGTTCATCTGGTCCTGTCTCCTGGCATACTTTGGAGGAATCAAATGGCTCAAATGTCTCTAATATAAGAATGGTATACTATCCCCTTAAACGATATGGTAGTGGTGGTGGGGACGGGGTGGTGGTGGTGTTGTGTGCTTCCCTTGAATTGGCGATCAGTGTATGGTGTTGACATGGTTGGCAGTGCATTCTATACACTATGAGTCAGGCAGGCAAGCAGGCAGACAAAAAAAAAACAGATAGTCAGGCAGACAAAAAAAAAACAGATAGTCAGGCAGACAAACAGGTATATAGGCAGGCAGGCAGGCAGACTAAAAAACAAACAAATAAACGTACAGGCAGGCAGACAAACAGGTATATAGGCAGGCAGGCAGGCAGGCGCGCGCACACAGGCTGGCAGGCAGGTAGACAGACAAACAGGAAGGCAGACACACTAAAAACAGACAGGCAGGCAGACAGATTGACTGGCAGAGAAACAGGCTGGCAAGCAGGTAGACAAACAAACAGGCAGACTGGCAGGCATACAGGAAGGCAGGCAGGCAGACACACACACCCTGCATTCGAACTCGGCCTCTATAGGTGTACTGAGTGGGGAAATGAGTAATACCAGGCGATTCGAAGCTTTCTGCTCCTCACACTCTGGTCAGAAATTATGTATCACGAGTGTACTAAGACTATATATATATTTTTTTTATAATTGTATATTATTTTGTATATCTGTGTTGCCTGCCTGCGGTGATGTGGTCTCTGATTTGAGGGTTTGGGCATCCCTTCGGACTTCTGTCAATCCCTTTCAATTTATTTTCTCTTTTCCCTTGTATTCAATTTGTTTCACTTTTTAAATTTTCGTTTTCACTTTCCTTCACTTTTCACATTTCTTTTTAACTTTCCTTGTATTCAGTTTTTCTCTCCTTTCTATTTTTCCTTTCAGTTTTTCTTTGTATTCAGTTTGTCTCCCTTTTCAATATTTTTTTCCTTCAATTCAATTTGTCTCTCTTTAAAAAAAAAAAAAATCCTATTTCTCCTTGTATTCAATATGTCTTTCTTTTCTTCAATAATATTTTTTTTTTTCGTGTTCCTTCTATCCACGAAACTCCCATCATGTATCCGAAGCAACTTTACGGTATATAACACGAGATACTTAGTTGTGGGAATATATCATCAATTAACAGTCCCACATAAACACACATACATAATTATATCCAGTGCAAATTAATATGGACAAATTCTCCTTACTTAGGCCAGCAAAAGTGAGACAAGGGATCCGTCTACACACAATAAGACTATACAGGCCACACATATTAATAATTGACCCTGTTATGTAGTCAGGAAATTGGAAGTATATGAATGAGGCCTTCAAGTATTGCCACGAAACATCACCAATATGGAAGGAGCTTGTTTCGTGGCATGGTCAGAAGCCTCCAATTTCCATACACGATCACAGGGCCCCTAGCAAGCATCTATAATTATATAGTTCAGTATATAATTACGAGTAGCTCAACTGAGAAAATAACTATGGTCTGCCTAAACAAAATATCAAATAGTATATAATTATATATTTTTTATGTATATGCAGTTTATATGTATTCAATTGTATAATGATATTTATTTTTACCTGTCTGCAGTTTATGATAATTATGAATTGAATTGTATATGATATTTATTAAGCAGTTTATAATATGTCTGGGCGTCCCTAAGTTACTTAATATATTTTCTCCAAAGCTACTCACATGTCGCTTCGGATTCACAAGATTGACATTCGAACTCCGTGGTGGTTGAGGAAGGAAGGAAGAGTGTAGACAGTTTACACCACTTTTGTTGCCGATTGTACAGTAACGACCCACAGGCAGCTTCCTCACGCGCCTCCTGGCAATGGTACCCCCTCTATCCCACCCCTTATCTCACTTCTCTTCCTGCCCCCTCTCGTCCATCCTTCCCCCTCTAGCCCCACTCCCCTCTCCCACTCGTCCCTCTCCCCCTCGTCACTCTCCCCCTCGTCCCTCTCCCTCTCTCCCACTCCACCTCATGCATCCTCCTCCCCCCCTCTCCCACTCACGCGCCCTCTTTCCCTTGCACCCTCCGCGCCCTCCTCACCCCTCGGCCCCCTCCCTCCATCCCCCACTGAGGTATATTCATATTCCCGCCGTGTGGACCACCTCGCCATGCAATACAAAAGCTATATTTTGCCGTGTTAGGTAGAAGGGCATTGTGCACGTTCGATGGCAAATGAAACAACAGCACACTACTCCTGCAACACACACACATGCACTTAAAAAACACATATGCACACACATGCACTTAAGAACACATATGCACACACATGCACTTAAAAAACACATATGCACATATGCATTCATGCACCTATGCACACACATGTATTCACACACGCATGCATTCACACACGCATGCATGCACACACGCATGCATGCACATAAGGACGGCCCACACGCACACTTTTCCCCCACACACATAATTTTATATATATATATATATATAAGAGTAACCCACACACCACACATTCATTCGTATACTTACATAAAAAAGCACACATGCACACACAGACGTCCTCACACAGTCATAAAACACACACACATACACCCACAGTCTATCCCTTATATTCGACGAAAACAGGATTATGGTGACTTGTTCCGCTGGAAATGGTGGTATATACGGTACCGGTACATACACGCCTCTATCGCTACACAGTGGGATGATTTGCTCTATGGTTTTAGGCTAGATTTTACTGTATAACATGTGGTGCTGCTGTTGCTGCAATAGGTGTATTCGCTGTATATTTTAGACAGGTTGATGTTATTTATTCAAACGTAACTCAATACAGGGATCAAAGCTATACGTGTGTACAGTTGCGGACACATGAAACACACACACAGGCACCTTATCAAGCATATACTATAGGACGAGACTCTTGCACACCACCCCGTCTCATTTTACCACTATATAATGCTCAATAAGAGAGAGAAGAGAGAGAGAGAGAGAGAGAGAGAGAGAGAGAGAGAGAGAGAGAGAGAGAGAGAGAGAGAGAGAGAGAGAGAGAGAGAGAGAGAGAGAGAGAGAGAGAGAGAGAGCGAGAGCGCGCGCGAGAGAGAGAGAGTGTGTGTGTGTGTGTGTGTGTGAATGAGAGATAGATAGATAGATAAAGAGAGACAGAAACACAGAGAGAGTGAGAGAGAGAGTGAGAGAGAGAGTGTGTGTGTGTGTGTACGTATGAATGAGAGATAGAGATAGATAGATAAATATATAGATAAAGAGAGAGACAGAGCGTGACAGGAATTAGGAGATGTCATGGAGTTCTTAACCCTGACTGGAGTAGAGTATAAGTTTATATTATATACAGACAAGTACAAAAGGTATTATTGGATGGATAGATAGTGTTATGGTTCATGTACAGTCGGCGGCAAAAGTCCTGCTGTCGTCTTACCTGCTTCACCGAGACAGGCAGTGTTCATGGACTCGAGAAATATTTACACACGTTTTCTACACCTAATAATAATTATTTCGAGTCTATGAATATCGAGTGCCTTGGTGAAGCAAGTGAGGCGACAGGACTTTTGCCGCCGACTGTACAGTATGTGGGTCAATAATTTCCACTAATGACATTTTTTTTTTATACGAGTGTCAATCATGGCCACTACTCCTTTATTTATTTATTTATTTTATTATTATTATTATTATTATTATTATTATTATTATTATTATTATTATTATTATTATTATTATTATTATTATTATTATTATTATTATTATTATTATTATTATTATTATTATTATTATTATTATTATTATTATTATTATTATTATTATTATTGTGGGAGTTTTTTCGTTTTGTTTTTATTGTTGTTGTTGTTAACTTAAGTCACCCATGGCCATTAAACCATTATTTTTTTTTCTACAAATGCACAAAATTTTTACAGTTCATATGTACTGTACAGTCGCGCCACATAATCCTCGACCAGATTTCTTTTTACACCCTGATCATGGAGTATGTGCCGCGACTGTACATACCTACCTAACCCATCAATCCCTTCACCCCCCAAAAAGAGGGTGGCATTGGGAAGGGGGGGAGAGGGATATTGAAAAAGAGGGGACCATGCAGAGGGGGGAGAAAGGAAGGCGAAAGGGAGGAGATATACCAACGCATCCACCTCCCCCCCACCCCAGCTAGCCTCCCCCCCCATCCATCCCCCCCCATCCATCCCCCCATGTCTTCTCCCCCCCTCCTCGACAGTCCCGTTGAATAGGCGACCACTGGTTTTGATGTTGACAAGGTTGGCTGTGCATTTTGCTGTGTGTGTGTGTGTGTGTGTGTGTTTCAGGCTGCAGTTGGTGTGTTGTATATAGGCTTCACCATTATCATCATCATCGTCATCATCATCATCAACCTTCTCGTCATCATCATCATCATCAACCTTCTCGTCGTCATCATCATCATCAACCTTCTCGTCATCATCATCATCATCAACCTTCTCGTCATCATCATCATCATCAACCTTCTCGTCGTCATCATCATCATCAACCTTCTCGTCATCATCATCATCATCAACCTTCTCGTCATCATCATCATCATCAACCTTCTCGTCATCATCATCATCATCAACCTTCTCGTCATCATCATCATCATCAACCTTCTCGTCATCATCATCATCATCAACCTTCTCGTCATCATCATCATCATCAACCTTCTCGTCGTCATCATCATCATCAACCTTCTCATCATCATCATCATCAACCTTCTCGTCATCATCATCATCATCAACCTTCTCGTCATCATCATCATCATCCTTCTCGTCATCATCATCATCTCCATTTCCTTTCGTCTCCACCTACAGTAGAGTCATGACGTCACCTTGTCATTAAGATGGGAAGGTGACAATTTGTTAGGTGTCTTGTCAAGCTGGTGGTGGAATATTTAGTTTAATAATATACTTTTGGTAATACACTTGGGTATACTGGAGTGCCTATGTGCCTATAGATTAATTCCTCCAAAGTATATATAATTATGCCAGGAAGAGGGACCAGATTAACAAAAATAATACAGGTCTGTTGCTTGGAATTGTTGGAATTGTTTGGAATCAGCAATTGCTCCTGATTTACCAATACTGTTGTGGGGGTGCGGGAATAGGGGGACAAGTTTGGGGGGGTGCGGGAATAGGGGGACAAGTTTGGGGGGGTGCGGGAGTAGGGGAACAGGCTTGGGGGAGGTGGTGACGGTAAGAATTTTGTGGCGGTGGTGACGGTAAGAATTTTGTGGCGGTGGTGACGGTAAAAATTTTGTGGCGGTGGTGACGGTAAAAATTTTGTGGCGGTGGTGACGGTAAAAATTTAGTGTAGGGGGACAGGCTTTGGGGGGTGCGGGAATAAGGGGACAGGCTTGGAGTGGGTAGAAAGTTTGTCCCCTATTCCCGCACCCCCTTAATTAACTCAACATGCGTGGGGCAGACAATTGTGTGTAGGTATTGTGGACATACTGTGGAACATATAGGGAAAAACAATGACACGTGGCCATCAACATAGAAATTCACCATGTTTTTCGCCAGCCAGCCAGCCAGCAAGGTTGCAACCATCGATGTTACAGCCGAGTTGGTCCTTTCTAGTTTGGTGAACAGGGACATTACCAGCTGCGAACAAAAAAATGGCCCAACAACCTCCACCTCATCTTAAGTGAGGTAATACATTTTTTTTTGTTACATTAGAGGCAACTTATTTCACCAGACTATGCTAAGAAACAGAACATGTCGGCTAAAGTATATAGGTAACCCATTTCTTGTTTGAATTGGGTTCAATGAGTCAAGTTACCTTAAAAATTTCCCAGACTATAAAATAAATATATGATTACCTCCTTAATTATGTGGTTGTTATACAGTTGGTACATAGGAGCACCTCTATCCCCCCCAAAAATATGACAGAAAACAGGACCAGATTAATTAAGGAATAGTTTGTAGGAATCTGTTATAAACACCAGAGTTACCAACATTAATCTTCCCTGTTAATCTTCAACTGTCCCTCTTTTCTTTTCATTTCCTTACTGCTTGCTGTCACACCTCTCTATCACCTTTTTCTGGCGCTATAGGACCTCGATGTTGCGGCGCCTAATATCCATCAATCAATCAATCCCCGTTAATCTTCATACCATCGTCATCACCACCACCACATTACCTTCCACATAGTTCTCATCATTAACAACACCACCACAATTAGCTTCGATACTCCCTTATTTCTGTAGCCAGCTGTAAAATTAATTAATTATTGTCCACAACCCATATCATCGCGTAGACTTTAGAGAGAGAGAGAGAGAGAGAGAGAGAGAGAGAGAGAGAGAGAGAGAGAGAGAGAGGCTGCTATCACTTACTTTATACATAACCCTGATAGTCTGATGCCCCTGACTCTTTCCCTCCCTGCCCCCTTCCCTCCCTGCCCCCTTCCCTCCCTACCCTCTTCCCTCCCTACCCTCCCTGCCCTCCCTGCCCCCTTCCCTCCCTGCCCTCCCTGCCCTCCCTGCCCCTACATGCCCTCTCTGCCCCCTTCCCTCCCTGCCCCTACATGCCAGAGTGACGGGGTTTCCATTCCTACAAACAGTCCTTCAAGGTTGGGGTTTACGATGGTGGCTGTGCACGTCGTTTTACCGTCACCCTGGGCCATAGATAAACAATGGGTCCTGGGCCCTTCCGTATTCACAAGAGCAAAGTTCATTTTTAACTTAAAATTATATTCGTATGCATTCATTCATTCATGGCGAGGACTGGTACCCAACACTGCTTCGAAAACATAATAACAGCTCATACAAATAGAATAGCAAAACCATTCACTGCTTCGAAATGATCCTGATACTCTATGGTGAGGTCAGTAATACAAACATACGAACAAGTCGAAACTCTAACTTAAAGATGTTTTGTGAATACCGGCCCTGGCAGGTCTCACGAGGCGAATGGACGAATAATTATTATAATATTTAGGGAATGAATATGAAATAAAAATATAACCCATAAATACAAAAAGGTAATTATTTATAATCAATGAAATATATAAGCACCACAGGTGCATGTTACGAGGCGAATGAATAGAAAATGGAAAAGTATATGAATACAGATATTAAATTATAAAATTATATTGAATATTGATAATTAAATAGTTAGGTGTTACGAAAGCGAACGTACCCCGCCAACACACACACACACACACACACACACACACACACACACACACACACACACACACACACACACACACACACACACACACTACTAACAACTAAAATAAATAAGAGCAACATGAAAAAAAAAGGCGAAATAATATAAATATATATATATATATATATCCACGTATATGCTTCACATTTTTTTCACCCAAACTTTATACACACCTCGTTACGCCGTGTGAAAAAAAAAAAAAACTAACTTGCACATTTTTATCCTGACATTTTCGAACTGCGCTTTACCGGCCCCGCAAAATTCGGTCCAACAATACGTCAGCCAAAACTTTCGTGGGTCGGTGTTCCAAGTTGGTATTTCCGCTGCATGTGTTATTATGATGTATTAAACACCCATGTACTGTACGCCTATTTAATACTTGAGTAAATGAACACTCTATCCATTACGGTAACATTATTCATCTTCATTACACATGCTACTGACGACTCGACCATTTCAGTAACATTATTCGTCTTAATTTTACATTAGTATTATTAGGTTTGTTGTTTTGTAATGTAGGAGTATGAAACTACACTACAGCAACTGACGCCTATGCAATTACAGTAACATTATTAGTATTCATTACACATTATTATTATTAGATTTGTTGTTTTGTAATGCAAGACCATGTAACTACAATACAGCAATTAACACGTCACCCATTGCAGTAACATTATTCGTCTTAATTAAACATTATTATTATTTGGTTTGTTGTTTTGTAATGCAAGACCATGTAACTACAATACATCACCTGACACCTATGCAATTACAGTAACATTATTCGTCTTCATTAAACATTATTATTTGGTTTGTTATTTTGTATTGTAAGACTATGTAACTACACTACAGCAACTGACGCCTATCCAATTACAATATATATTAATCGTCTTCATTAAACATTATTATTCGTCTCGGGCTCTTAATACTTACAGTAATAATTATTTGTCTTAGGCTTTAATGCTTATTTGAACAACTGACGAATTACTGTAATATATTCGTTTCAGGATTTAATACTACGTTGAACAACTGGCAAATTACAGTAACATTATTCGTTTCAGGCTTATAACACTTAAAAAGGATAACCTGTTTTGATAATTTATAGGATGTTGGGGATGAGTAGCTAATGATTCCTCCAATTAAACTCTCCTAGGAAACAGATTACTTCAGTATATACCAGTAGGGTATCTGTTTTGTAACACATAATTTAAAGGAAGCAATAACCCACCATTTCACACAATTTAAGCGAGAATACACCATCGACACTTTTATTGGCTATCGATTTTCCAACCTATGTGAAGGAACAGATCAAAGCAACTAAATTTATGGTATAATCTGTTGCTTGGATTAGGTCTATCCTTTCAGTCAGATCCTTTACTCATATGCCGGTACAGCCATGGCTGATAGTGGTGGACCAGGATCCAAGGAGTGTTGGAGAGCAACTGAACAGAGTTCGAAAAAGTGAGTGTTCTAAACCTCTATCAACGTTGAGAATGGTTTGGAAAATTCACTTGCTCGAACTCTGTTCAGTTGCTCTCCAACACTCCTTGGACCCTGCAGGTTCTCTTCCTATAGTCAGTTTCACCACACACACAGTGAGGTCTGGGAGATAACTGAGGTTGACTACCATCTCTCGTCCCTTGGTAAGTATATTGTACTGACAATAGTCTGATGGGGAGTGTCCATAAAATATGTGTTAGTTTAGTTAGTAAATCACTTTTGGTTATTGTTATTATTAGGAATTGTTAGAGTATTATCATTATATTGCATATCTTTTTGTGTTTGTGTCATACTGGAGTAATTCTATCTTACACGCTATGTTAACTTAGTATTATATGTGCTTCATTAGCAACACAAACTTCTCGTATTTTGATTAGCAAAACAAAACAACACTCGTATTTCATCAGCAACACAAGCCAACCTCTCTTATTGCAGTAACAAACGGCAAACTTCTGGTATTACAGTAGCAACACAACAAGCTTTTTGTGTTTCCTTCATATAGAGGAGTCCACAGCAACAACACAATGCAAAAGCAAGCCACAATGCCACAATTTTTGTTCATATTTTTTTTTTTGTAAATTTAGGACTCTGCTTTAACATAATTATCCCACAATGAGCCAGCGAGCCAGCAGCGTGTTTAAATCCTGACGGTCACAGCTGAGTGTAAAAGTTGTAGCCCTTCTATTAACACTTTAGTCATTATTCCTACTAGCATTATTTAACATTATCGCAGACTGTCTGACTGTGAAGGAAGAGACGCTTGTTAGTTAGGTTAGTTTTTATTCATATTGTACACTTTTTTTTTTTTTTTGCAACTTAGATTTTAATCCATTTGTCGTCTCTTTTCATAATATTTTCTAGTACATTTTAGGTATGGCAATTTTAAGGCAAACCGTAATTGCAGTTGTTTTCATATGTAAAACATCGAGAGAAGCTAATTTTGTTGTTGTACATTGTGCCAACACGACTTATTATGAACAGTTGGCCACAGGAATTCCTCCACAGGCTATACGGAAAGAGAGGTCATTATTCTGTAAGTACTGCAGTGAATGGTCTACCAGTTGACTCGTTAACTGAAAAACAACAAACCTAATAATAATGTTAAATAACAGTATACCGTTATTCACTTCGTTTTGGAATATGGTCAGGTATCTTCTATGTTATTGAGTTAATGATGATGTAGGGGGTATTTTCCTGACGTGTCGGCGTAGCCAGGATACTTGACTGACAGCAAGAACCATCAGATCACCTCGGAAAAATCCCAGACGTGTCTCGTGGAATCGAATCTGGGTCCACTCTATATCTATATCCACTCGAGCTGTTGTTATATAGGTTAAGGTTAGGTCGAGTAGTAACTTTACTTCAGACATCGCAAGTGCTCACCTCCCCCACTACCTCCCTCCCTCCCCCAAAAAAGTAGTAGTCAGAAAAATTAATGAAATGGTCAGCCGATGTTTATAGTAGTTAATAATACACTGTGTGCTATGAAGAGTTAGTTTGTTACCTTGTCTACGTATTGCTCATTGTCATCCGTGCAAGTTAAGACGCTATGGGTTAATTAAAGGAGGTATAGTACAGCAGGGTTGTATGGTGCATTTGGAGCAACTGATTCATCCAAACTATTCTATGTATGAGGCCATAATCATTTTTGCTAATCTGGTCCTGTTTCCTGGCATACTTTGGAGGCATCACGGCGCTCCAGTGTATCAAAAGTATATAGTCCTCCTTTAAACACACACCCAACAAGACCGATTCTCTCTCTCTCTCTCTCTCTCTCTCTCTCTCTCTCTCTCTCTCTCTCTCTCTCTCTCTCTCTCTCTCTCTCTCCGAGGTTTTTGGCATAGTTTGGGGGAATCGGTAGCCCTCCAGTTTATTCCCAAAAGTAATTAGGACTGTATCCCCCAAAGAATGCGATCGAGCTGTTTAAACTACAGATATTATGACATACGGTGTTATATTTAATGAGTGATTTTTGGTACGGTTGGCTACAAGGATTCGTACAGTAGGTTTTTCCAATAAATTACTGTCTAATGTGTTCACGTTCACATATTATGATGTTATTGTTTTAAGTAGTGCGTAGCTGCTTGTATTAAATTAAAAGATGGTAGTTAACCTATTTATTGGAAAGATTATCATCTAAGGAACAGAGGAAAGCTGTCAAACTCTTACGTGATTTACCCCTATATAGATAATTGTATATGACCGTGACTGTACACACGCTGTTGTCTTAAGGGGAGAGTATACTTTTGACAGATTGGAGTGCCTTGATTCCTCCAAAGTATGCCAGGAAACAGACCCAGATGAAGAAAAATATTGGTATCCTGTTGCCTGGAATAGTTTGGAGGAATCATAATCTCCAAAAATGTCAAAACTATACCCTCCCCTTAAGAGTTTACAACACACCGGTATAGAAAATGTAAGACTACATACATAACTACATTGCAACATTTTTTTTTCTGTTTGTTGTTATGCAGTCACTGAGTCACTTGGCAGACCATTCATTCATTCCAGTACTTTACAAAATAATTATATCTTTTTCATATAACCTATGTAACATTCCTGTCGCTAACTGTAGCCTTCAAACACACACACATACATACATACATACAAACATGCAGTGTAATATTAAGTGTCAGGAGAGTGAGTTTGATGTTTACAGTGTTTAAATAATATAACACTGTGACGAGAGAGAGAGAATTATTGTCAGGATTATACTGAAAAAAAAAAAAAAAAAAAAAATATATATATATATATAACCCATTTTGAGGGTATGGGTTTGATGTGTATAAATGGTGGACTTTACTTTCCTGTCAAATGTTTCTGGTATTGGTTATTGAGTTGAAAACTGAACGTGTAATAATTATGTGAGTGTATATATTATTCTTGATGTTGAAGTTGCAAATGGCTGAAAAGATATAGTTAAGGGTGTGTGGGAGTAGGGGACAGGCTTGGGGGGGACTGTGGGGGTGCGGGAATAGAGGGACAGGTTTGGGGTGGGTAGAAAGCCTGTCCACCTATTCCCGCACCCCCATAACCCCCCAAACCCCCATCCCCAAAACCTGTCCCCCTACTCCTGCACCCCCTAAATCCCCCCAAGCCTGTCCCCCTACTCCTGCACCCCCTAAATCCCCCCAAGCCTGTCCCCCTACTCCTGCACCCCCCAAAATCCCCCCAAGCCTGTCCCCCTACTCCTGCACCCCCCAAAATCCCCCCAAGCCTGTCCCCCTACTCCTGCACCCCCTAAATCCCCCCCAAGCCTGTCCCCCTATTCTCACACCCCCTTATTGGTCAAAGCAACAGCAACTCCATCTACACAGAATATAATTTACTGAGAAAGCAAGTGTGGGAACTATTCACCAAGAAAACTAAAAGATAACTAAAATCAAACCAATGTGACGCGGTGTATAATGAAATAAGAGGGAAAGAGTGGAGAGCTGGAACACAGCCACCCCGTGAATATTTTAAACCAAGGTGAGCGGTGACCTCTGATAAATCTCTCTCTCTCTCTCTCTCTCTCTCTCTCTCTCTCTCTCTCTCTCTCTCTCTCTCTCTCTCTCTCTCTCTCTCTCTCTCTCTCTCTCTCTTCCACAACACTTTAACTCGATATACAAAGCACTCAACACCGTGACTTCAGCAAATTCACACACACACACACACACACACACACACACACACACACACACACACACACACACACACACACACACCTTGATCTACACGTCCATTGCGGTATACACACGTTGTTATTTTCCTGTCTAATAAATTACCAGATACTCAAAATTTCTTCAGTAGGAGTGTGACCAACATGTACCTGATATCATGTCCTTTATAAAGCTCTTATTATTTTTTCTAACACCCAACCATTGTATTAAATGGAATAGGGAAGTATGTGAGTGTGAATTTTTAAAGGGGACTTTGATTTTGCCTGGGAATTTGAAGGTCAGTCAGTAGTGATTCCTCCAAACTGGATGAATTTGTAATGTTATAATTTACTGACAATATTGAAAACCCTAAATTAATAAGGACTCCGTGATCGTGTATGGAAATTAGAGGCTTCTGATTCCTCCCGACTATGCCACGAAACAAACTCCTTCCATATAGGTGGTGTTTCTTGGCAATATTTGAAAGACTCGTTTATCTACAATTTTCTGACTACATCACATTCAGGATTCTTTAACTCATAACGTCGATGTTTCTGTATTGCCATATAAAACTAACGTATTTTTACATTAGTCTAATTGATGTAAAATGTTGTCCTGCTGTTTTTTTATTGTATCTTTATTGTTATGATATATATATATGATTAATCGTGCCACGTTAAGTAAAGATAATTGTTGTGTGTGTGTGTGTGTGTGTGTGTGTGTGTGTGTGTGTGTGTGTGTGTGTGTGTGTGTGTGTGTGTGTGTGTGTGTGTGTGTGTGTGTGTGTGTGTGTGTGTGTGTTCTTATAAAATATATTGAAGAATAAATGCACAACACTATCCACCTGTACTCTTCCAATCACTGCTGATGCTTTTTGTATACACCACAACTAAAGGGAAAAATAACACCTCTGAAAACCTCTTAAAGGGGAAGTTTTGCATTGGTAAATCTGGAGCAACTGAATCCTTCAAACTATTCCAAGCAACAGAACACCATTATTTTTGCTCTTCTGGTCCTGTTTCCTGGCATACTTTGGAGGAATCAAGGCACTCCAACGTAACACAAAAGAATTCCCACTTTAAAAGAGACCCTGTGATGTAGTCAGAAAATAGGAGATAAAATAGTCCTTCAAATATTGCCACGAAACACCACCTATAATGGAAGGGGTTTGTTTCGTGGCATATTCAGGAGGAATCACAAGTCTCTAATTTTCATTCACGATCACAGGGCATTTAATTAAAGCTTTTCCTTAGAATGACTTCAAGATTCAAAGCCAGAAAGTTTAGGAAAAGGTGGCTGGACTCCATCTATAAGTAATTAACCTTTGGAGGTCAGTAGCGAGTTTCTCACCAACACCAAATAAATAAATACATAAATAAATGAGAGAGAGAGAGGGAGAGAGAGAGAGAGAGAGGGAGAGGGAGAGGAGAGAGGGTGAGGGAGAGGGAGAGGGTGAGGGAGAGGGAGAGGGTGAGGGAGGTGGAGAGCACGGAGCTATATACTACCTCCATGAGAGAGATTGTATTTATGTATGTCAGATAATTTCAAACTTGTATGTATGTATGTCAGATTATTCCAAACTTGAACAAGACCTGGGTAATTATTTTGTCTGGTAACTGGACAACATTGCGAATACATTTATGTGGGTCAGGTGGAGTGGGGTGGGGTTTGTTGTGGATGTACAGGAGTTTTACTTGACCTTCTAAGAAAACAGTGTAGCCAAACAGACCCCCTACTCGTATACTGCATGAGATGATCTGTTTTCTGGCATTTAGCATGGAGGAAATAGTAGATCGCCTTCCTATATACCTTAGTTAAATAATTCCCTTAAAACCAACACCTTCGAAGCATCAGCAGGAACTTAAATCTCGTAAACACAGTGTAATAAAATGGCTTATATATATATAGTTCACACAATACGATAATCATCAAGAGTTTTAATAAAATAGAAAGGAAGAAATATTACAGACCAACACCACCACCACCTCTACCAGCACCACCACCACCACCACCACACAAAGTGCTTATGTTTATTTGCCAAAAAAAGAGGTGTAAAAGCGTTTAATTATAATATATGCGTTAAGCCGACCTCATTAGTGACGGCTGGCGGTGGGGGTGGGGGAGGGAGCGGGGTTGAGTGGGGTGTGGGGGAGGAGCGAGGATGGAGATCGGTGGTGTGGTGTGGGGGTGGCGGGTGTATGTGAGAGGTGTGGTGGAGGAGGGGGGAGGGGGATGAGTGTGACATATAGAAAGTGAGAAAGAATAGAGTGAGAAAAGTTAAGGAAGAATATGGTACGATAGACTGAGGACAGGGAGGGAAATGATGAGTTTGAGGATTGGGGAAGAGGGTGAAATATAGAAAGTGTGAAAGAATAGTGAGAAAAGTTAAGGGAGAATATGGATAAAGTAAAGTAAGGAGAGGGAGAGAAATGAAGAGTTTTTGGAGGAATGACAAACTACAAAATTTATGAATACAAAGGACATTCAAAAGTATAGCAGACATTGTGGTACTTACAAGGCTGTTTTATGATGCTATGCTGTATATATAGTCGTCTTATTAGAGTGAGGGAAAGTGGAGTAAAGATGAAGCCTCCTCCTCCCCACTGGTCACCACTCCCCTATAGCTACACCCGAAATTAGTTAAAAAAAAAAAATATATATATATATATATATATATATATATATATATATACTGTAATAATAATTGAGAAAAACCTGGCTTGGAATTTATGCAGGAAAGTTGGGAAGGAACATTATCTATTCAACATACGAAACACATTATAATCTCTCCAACCTTATATTATAGATTATAGTGGATTTGTGTATATATTTGTGTATATAGTTTACAGGTTTCAACAAAATATTGCAAGGGATTTTACTCAACTCACTTTCAGAAACATCAACTAACATCAACCACACGTATAGATAAAACCAACCTCTGCGAAGTGAATATTTATAGCCTATAGGTAAGAAGAGATCAATTATTTACTCGAATATGGATAGTGGCGAGGGTGAGGATTATTTTCCCTGTATTTAAGGACCCTGTGATCGTGTGTGAGAATTGGAGGCTTCTGATTTCTCCTGACTATGCCACGAAACAAACTCCTTCTGTATAAGTGGTGTTTCGTGGCAATATTTGAAGGACTCATTTATCTCCAATTTTCTGACTACTTCATGCATCACAGGGTCCCATAATTAACAAGGTGTATCTTAAAATTGGAAAGACAATAAAGTTAATTCTAATTAATATTTACGACTCGACTGGGAAAAAATATATATATATAAACTTTACATCATTTGAGCGAAGGGACAAGGATGATGTGGTGTGAATAGGGAGATACAAAAAGGTGCCTGGCAATGAGGGAGCGAGAAGAGGGAGGCGTGAATGAGTGAGCAAGAAAGAAGTGTGAAGGGTAGTAGACGAGAGGGAGCTAGAGGGGTGATGAGAGAATACTGGGATTTGAGGGAGACAAGGGGTGGATGAACGAGGTATTAAGGAGGTGTGAGAGGAATTATTTATTATTATTTTTTGTTATTATTTTTTATATTATTTTTATTATTATTGTTATTGTTATTGTTATTGTTATTGTTGTTGTTATTGTTGTTATTAGTATTATTGTTATTAGTATTGTTATTATTATTAGTATTGTTATTATTGTTATTGTTATTGTTATTATTATTATTGTTATTATTATTATTGTTATTATTATTATTGTTATTATTATTATTATTATTATTGTTATTGTTATTATGGTTAAGTCCTTCATAGCTAAAAAATCATAGAAATATATATATACAACCATTGACTGACCTGACCTAACCTAACCTAAAAAAAAAAATATATATATCCGAATAGAAACGAGAATATGTAAAAGAATACACAAACAAAAAATAGCATTACATTACATTCAGATCCCCACAACTCCTTAATTAAATGAGCAGTCGTAACATTGCCGCGTGTGCCAAGCTTATTATTATTATTATTAGAGTGAGGGAAAGTGGAGTAAAGTTGAAGCCTCCTCCCCACTGGCCCATACTTACTTGTGTATTAGAGACGAAAATGAGTTGCATAGAAATAATACACACTTTATAATTATAGCGAGTGTAGATTATATGTGTATTGGTTGCTTTTTTTGAATGAATGTGATTGGTGGGTGCAATATTATGTGTCTGTGTGTGCAATATTGAATACAGGGAGAAATAAAAAAGGAGAAAACATTATTTTTTTATCGTAATGGGATCGGATGTATCGGCGTGTATATGAGAGACGAATGAACATACACACACACACACTCACACACACACACACACTCACACACACACACTAACATACACTAACACACACTTACACACACTAACATACACCAACACATACACACTTATACACATTAACATTAACATACATCAACACACACTCATGCACACATACTATACACACTAACATACACGCACACACACACACACTAACATACACTAACACATACCAACATACACCAACACACACACACACACACACACACACATACATACACACACACACACACACACACACACACACACACACACACACACACACACACACACACACACACACACACACACACACACACACACACACACACACACACACATACATACACACACACACACACACACACACATACATACACACACACACACTCATCTATAGGAGTTTTATTTTATGGTGTATGTAGTGTATTTATGGCAGTGCCCTGATTTTAATACAAAGGCCATCACCACTATTATGAAAAATGGAGGAAATAAATAAAAATAAAATAATAAATGATAGGATGATGAATAGATTAAAAAACATACAAATAAAATATACAAATGGAATAAAATCAATAGAAAGTTAAATACAATTGTGAAAGGAATGATAACACGTTGGAAGGAACAAATGATAGCAAAATAAATGGATGAAATAAATAGAAATTAAATAATAAATGATTGGACGATGAATAAAATAACAAAATAAAAATAAGGAATACAAATAAAATAGTAGCAAGTTGAATCGAATTGTGACAGAAATGATAACAGAAATGGTAACATATGATAGAAAAATATATAAATAAATAAATAAATAAATAATAATAAAATGATAAATGATATGAAGATGAATAGAATAAAAAAAAATATATATATATAATAAAATAAATAGTAGCAAATTGAATAGAATAGTGAAAGAAATTACACAATGGATTTCTAGAAGGAAGGAATAAATGATAGCAGAATAAATAATATAAATAATAAACCAATTATAAAACAATAAAAAGGGAAAATAAATAAAACCCGATGAATGAAGGACAAATAACATGAAGAGAGAAAAATGAAAAAATTAGTTGGTGTGGTAATTTTTTTTTTTTGTTATATTGGAGTGTCTTGATTCCTCCAAAGTATGCTAGGAAACAGAACCGCATAAGAGCGAAAATAAAGGTGTTCTGTTGCTTGAAATAGCTTGGAGGATTCAGTTGCTCCGGATTTACCAACGCAACTTCCCCCTCAATTAATCAAGGACACTGTGATCGATCGTGTATGAAATGTAAAGGCTTCTGATTCCTCCTATCTATGCCACGAAACGCACTATTATATTATTCTGATATTTTGTGGCAATAGTTAATCCTTTCACTGACCTCCAATTTTCTGACTTCATCACAGGGTACCTAAACAGTTTCTCGTGTAAACCAAAGATACATACCGAGAAAAATTTGGAATATCAAGATGTATATATAGTGTTAGATTATAGGATTATGAAAATATATAGATGTTAATGCAAGAACTGTGTGCATAGGTTGTGTTGAATAAATAGATTGACAGATATGTACAGATAGATAGATAGATAGAGACAAAGGTAGGTTAAATGGTAGTAGATAGACTGATATAAAATTGAGTTAAATAGATTGGTGGATACCATGGAGCTCCATGGTGGATACACACATACATACATACATACATACATAGATACATGGACAGATATATCATTACCTGTATATATTAATTAAGAGTTCTATTATTACATACATGTAGTGTATATGGCACATAAGTGTTTACGCATCACTACCACCACTACCACTACTACCATCACTACCACCACTACCACCATCATATCACCTATACAAAGCCCAGAGAGGTGAGGGGAAAGGAGAGGGAGTGAGGGGAGGGCAGAGGGAGTGAGGGGAGGGGGAAGGGAGTGGAGAGGAGTAAGGGGAGAGGGAATAAGTGGAGGGGATTGGGAGTGAGGGGAAAGGAGGGGATGTGAAGGGAGAGGAGAGGGAGTGAGGGGAGGGCAGAGAGAGTGAGGGGAAAGGAGAGGGAGTGAGGGAAGAGGATTGGGAGTTAGGGGAGGGGAGAGGGAGTGAGAGGAGAGGGAGTGAGTGGAGAGGAGAGGGAGTGAGGGGAAAGGAGGAGTGAAGGGAGGGAAGAGGGAGTGAGGGGAGGACAGAGGGAGGATGAAATGAACGACTGGTGGTAGTAGTGGTGGTAGTGGTGGTGATGGAGGGAGGTATACTGTACGGGGGTAGGGGGATGGGGAGGGGAGGGGGACGGACGGCTTAATAGAAATAATCCGAGTTATGCATTTTTGTGCTTTGATAATTTCTGCCTGTGTTATTCATGTATGCACGCTGGGGCCCATTCACTCGTGTATAATGGTTGCGAGTGCGTGTGTGTGTGTGTGTGTGTGTGTGTGTGTGTGTGTGTGTGTGTGCTTGCGTGTGTGTGTGTGTCTGTGTGTGTGTGTTAACTGTTTTTACATGCATTACAGTGTGAGCGAGATGAAAGGGCTAGCTTGCGTTGTGTTTATAGCTATATTTGACTGACTGCCTCCATACATATATATATATATGTATGTATGTACTTTACGTGTATATATGTGTGTGTCTGTGTGTGTGTGTGTGTGTGATAAAATGAGTAATGGGGAATTTTTGACGTGATTATCGATGCTTGAATATTATATGTGTGTGCGTGGTGTTTTTTTTTTGCAGTTTTTGCGTATGTTTGAGTGCTTTTGCATGTATGTATGTATGTTTGTGTTTTTGCCTGTATTGAGTGTGTTTGTGTTTGTGTGTGTGAAGGGGAAATAAGGGGAATAATTCATAAGGTTATTGATGTTTGAATGTTATTTGTATGTGTGTATGTATGTATGCGAGTGCGTGCGTGCGTTTTCCCTGTGCTCTGTGTGTGTGTGTGTGTGTGTGTAAGTTTTCCTGTACTGAGTGTGTGTGTGTGTGTGTCCGTCTGAGAGTGCGTTTGTTTGTGTTGTGTGTGTGTGTGTGTGTGTGTGTGTGTGTGAAAAAGAGATATAGGGAATTAGTCATGTATTTATCCATGCGTGAATGTTATTTGTGTGTGTGTGTATGTATGAATGTCATGTGTGTATGTATGCGTGTGCGTGCGTGCGTGAGTGCGTTTGTCTGT